>NMXI01000004.1:321911-472709 GCA_002851675.1 Verticillium nubilum | reverse complement strand
GAGTTGTGGTATCGAATATGCGCTAAGACAGCGGTGTCAGGGGACTCAGTCGACGACAGATGGATCTATCGTGGGAGCACCGCGTGAGAGGAATGAAAAGGCGGGAGAAGGGAAGGAGAAGGGGACCAGCGTCGAAGGGGGTGACGGGCACGCTTTTATGGCGAGAGGGGGGGTTGATCTTTCTCTCGCTCTGGTGCCTTGGGTCTGGGGGGAGGGGTCGAGGAAGAGCAAGGTGGGCGGAGGGCGACAGGCGATGGTCAAGACACTGGACTAACCCGGGGGGCTAGAGGGGCAAGTCACTCCGAGATGGGGGAAGGCCCTAGGAGCGGCGTCGGGATGGAGGTTAATTTTTTGGGCAGCCTTGGGAATCTCCGGAGCGGCCACTACAAGCCGTCGAGCCGATGACGGATGCTTGGTGCAGCCAAGCGCAGGGCAGTCAGGTAAAGTAAGTACCGGGGCCAAGTACTTGATGCACTAGCTACAGTCTCAAGTTCCAGCTAAGCATGTTGGCCGGGGAGTCCTTCCACACGACAGATGCACAGGCAGGGAGAGCAATCCAAAGGTGGGGGTTGTTATGCAGCTGGACAGCAAGACAAGCCAGGCACATGGGTTGGAGAGTGCAACAGAAAGAGAAAGCACCCCCCAATCGTTCTTGGCCCGTGCCCCCTGTCACACCCCCTCGCCTCTGAAGCGACAACACTACCACCTGCGTCTTGGCAGACTCTACATTCAACATCTTCATCGGTTGTGTCTGAGGCTGGTCGAGAAGGATCGGTCCATAACCTGTCTACGTCAAAAGCCGTGAAACGCAGGCGTGGGAAAGACACCAGGAAATCTCAATCTGTGCTTGTCGTCGTAACTCGAGCCTTGCTGCCGCGGGTAGGGCACCGGGGACAAGGCCAGGAGGGGGAAAGCACATGTCAGAAAACACCGCATCGTTCGTTCAACCTGCTGTCCCCTCGTCCCACTTCACCACCACGTCTTGCTCAACACACGCATCTCGGGCGACTCTCATCCTGGTTCATCCGCAGCTTTCGGTCTGATCGTTGAGCAGCAAGCTCACCGGCATCACAGCTCGTCCCGTCTCTTGGCCCGGCCTGGCCTGGCGGTGAAGACAAGGCCCTGTCATCATCTACGGCCTCATGAATCTATCTTGTACCAGCCAGCGTCTAGCCAAACTGACGGGGTGGCAGCGGCCTTAAGAAAGCCATGGGCTCATTCGTCCACTGTTCGTCATGCTGGCTCTTTGCCTCACTCTGAAAGACACAATTTCAACGGTTGCCTCTCTCGTGGCGCCATTGGGGGTATTCTCCATGGAAGGAGCTAAATAAATCAACAGCCTGACGGCCGCCTCCGCCGTTTAATCCAAGGACCAACCACAGGCTGTTCATTTCGGAACCTCTCGAACGAGTCGGCTGGCGTCAATGACATTGGCGTCGCAAAATGTCTGTTGTCAGAGAAATTTCAACACCACACCTTTTCAGCCCATGCGACCCCAATTGCCCAATTGCCCCAAAGGCAAGGACCCCCGTCCCAAAGATGCACCCCACACCCGCATGCAGAGCTGCAAGGGTGTGAAGGTCTCGGTGGCTGGTCCGTGTTGGAGGGGGTATCCCTGCACATCCGTCGCATCTCGCGAAACAGAGAATGTCATCGTCAAGAAAGCTCAGAGCTCCCACCAATCACCAAATCCGATTTCAAAGAGGTCCCCTCGGCCGATGTCGCCTCGAACTCCTGCCCGCCGGCCAGAGCCATGGTGTTGTCGACTTGCAGATGCACCCCCGTCGAACCCCTCCAGGCTGCTGGTCCCGGACCCTGTTTTATTAACGCAGCACCGTCATCCACTTCATCCTACCCTTCAGCCCGGGATAACAGCCGAACCCATTGCGACCAGTCAGCCGTGCATTCGTCAGACGGAGGGAGGGAGGGCTGATCAAATATATGCCGCGGACATGTGCTTGTGGGCATTTTATCGACCACACGACAATTATGTGATTCAACCAGTGAACCCTCAAGGATTGTTCCTTCCTTCTTGAGCACACGAAGGGTCTCGATCGACGACGATGGCAACAGAGGAATAACAGCTCGTATCACACACAACCTCTTCGAGCTATTTTCGCCATGTCCCACCTTTCTTCTGCGAGACACCGCAAGGGCGTTCGGGGTTGCTTGTCCGTCGGGCTTTAGACAGAGGGGCTAGAAGAAGGAGGGGCAACGGGGTTTTAAATCAGAGATGAGATTCATGGTCTGTGGAAAAACTACAACGTAGAGTGACTTTTCCCACTGAGCGCCAGAGCCGTGGCCAGTTCGTCCACAGGGCAAAAAACCGCTCAAGGCCAGCTCAATCGCCGCCGCCCGCCGTCGTCCAATTGCGACAGACTTGTGTATAGAGTCAAAAGGCTGGCCAATGGCGTCCGACTTACTTGATATTGGCGCTCTTGCGATTCGGCACATTTCATTCCAGACGAAGCTGATCTGGAGGTCTGTGACTCCAACTATCGCGTTGTCAATGAATCGACATGGTGAAATGGGCGAGGTCGACCAATCACTTGTCACATCGACCCCATCTCCCGCCTTATCTCGGACCAACCGCGACGACCCTGACCCTCCACGCATGCACATGCTGGGCAATGGATCTTAGGGGGGGCCAGTTACCTTTGCGACTGCTGAAGACCCCCCCCCCCCCCTTTTTCCCACCCCCGCGGCACGTTTCCAGCACTGGCAATCTGGGAGATCTCGCGGCGGGACGGCTTCCTTGCTGGCGGCGCCGCACTGATGCATGTCTCGGCCTGTAAGAGGACGACGATGTCCCTAGTCCATGCCAGAATCCATCATTGACCGCGTGAACTGTGTGGAGGGCCGGCATGTCCTACGTCACTGAATACAAAGTGCGCGCCCAAAAGATTTCGAGGCTCGCAACCACACAGGCGTTGCGGCGATACCAGGCGTCGCGGTTCGCACGGTATCACAGGAAAGTTTAGAGTGGGTGAGGGGAGAAACAGATTGAGTGAGGGGAGCCGCCTCAACCAGCGATCCTATCATTCTTTTCACCTGGCGCAAATCGGAGAAGGGGGTGTTCAAAGAAAGGGGGGGGACAATCCGAGCAAGCGTTACTTGTTCAATCGTTCGCAAGTGCAGTCAGTACTACTGGGGGGTTTTCGCGATATTGGTCAGAGCTGTTGCCAGGATGTGGCCGATGCCGCGGCTGACCAGGCGCAGAAGGGATTATAAATATGTGATTCGCTCCTGGTCAGAGTCTCCCATCTCCGCATGGTCAGGTTGTGGAGTCGGAGCGGCGAGGAGGACGCCGTCGCCGGATGCAATACAGGAACGACAGGCGTGACAGGCCCGAAGGGAGACCAGAGAGGAGCGCTTGGGCGACCCGACATCGGCCGAGCGGCCAAGGCCAGGGGGTGCGTTGCGACACCGCCCTCGCGGTGCTCTTGGTCCAGGCCGACGCAGGAAAACCCACTCGAGTCAGCGGGATTCGCGTTTCCGCCGTTGAGAGATTTTTCTGCCAGACAAAATGGGCAGAGCGTTTGGCTTTGCCGACCAATGCCCTCGTCGGTCAATGTCAGCTGCACCCGGAAACTCCCGATGGACCGCCGCGGAGCGTCGTGGATAGTGGCGGGCGAAATGTCTTCAGGCCAGTTTGCGCGGAATGAGACAGAAGCAGGCGACGCTGTATTTCCCGAGGACCGATATTTGTATTTCCCCGAGCGGAACACCCCATTCTCATTACCTCAGAAATTTGTCGCATCTTGGCCAGACCTTCACCGACATGAAGCCCACCAGGTCGCAAAACGAGCGGCTGCGGCACAGAACGTGTCGCAGCAACCTGCCCGCGTGAGTTGACTGCGGGGGGAGCGACAGAACAGGAAGAGGAAGACAGAAAGAAGGTTCTGGGTATTACGAAATAGGGGCGCAGGAGGTTGGATGGATTACGAAATCGCGGCAGAAGACGTGATGTGGTTACGAAATGAAGAGCAGAGTATTTGTAGAGATTCTGTTGAATTTACGAAATCACGACGGGCTTCACGGCACATGATGTCTGTCGTGCTACCAGAGGCAACGACTTGAGGTCGAATGATGAGCAGGCTGGCTGAATCGTACAAGTGCGGGGTCGGCACTTGCTCTGTGATAGCCTAGGGTAGTGGGCTCTGTGATAGCCTAGGGTCGTGGGCGGAAACTTGAGCTTTGAGAAGCGGGAGAGCCGCACAGTTCGCAGAATGCTTGACCCTGCGGAACATTGAGCGTCAGCTTTTTTAATGTGCCGTCGTCAAGGGAAGGCGTCAAAGAGGGTGTGCAGCTTCTCCCACGGCTTCAGTTGCAAGTCGATGGTTACACAGAGGCGGGAAGAGGGAGGGGGGGTTCCTCGCCAATCTGGAAACAAGCATTAGGCGCCGCAAGCGCCACGGGTGCGCGCGCCTGTGGTTCGAAAGTGTGGGGTGACGTATTAGGAAGGAACCAGGCTGCCAGGGCATGGCAGAAAGCAGGAGGCTTGGACCCTGCAGCCACATGGGTGCCAAGCCACCCTGGATATGTCGTGACTGTTTACTTCCCGCCCATTACGTTTCTTTGCCCACCTTGACGTGACGACGTCCTTGCTCAAACCCCAGACACCCCAGACGCATTGATATTGATTCAACGACAGCCTCCAACTTCGAAGACTCCAACTGAGCAAGAACTTTAATCGATCTCTCTCCTCACCTCCAAGGAATAGCACCCCCTCCTAGGCCGATCCATGAGGAACACGCCATCATGTTCGGTCTCCTTCCAGACCTGACCCCGCGAGACGTAAGCTCAAACCCGTCCCCGCCTCGATGGCCTGGCCTCCTGCAAGTTGCAAACTCTGACCTGCGACGTGATCGCCTCTCTCCAGTCGCACTCGGTCTGGTACACCTCCTCCCGAAACCCGCACCAGCACCCTCCCCCTCCCGACCCATCCGCCGACCGCGCGAACCCGCACCAGCACCCCGACCACGCGGCCCAGCAGTCCTCCTCCCGCCGCGCTGGCCAGCTCCTCCTCGAGCGCTCCCAGCTCGCCCGCCTGCGCGCCGACGAACACAACCTCGACCGCCGCCGCCTCAACGTCCAGAACTTCGGCAGCACGTGGCTCAAGCCGCCCGGCGTCGCCAAGACGCTGCACCAGATGCGAGAGGAGAGGCGTGAGGCCGAGGAGCACGCTGAGGCTGTGCGGCGCGAGCAGCTGCAGCAGGAGCTCGCCGAGGCGGAGGATGCGGGGCAGGATGAGGAGACGGGAGACATGGAGGAGATGGGCGACGGGGCGAGGGACCTCGACGAGGAGATACCCGATGCGGACGCTGTCGGTATGGAGCTCAGCGCCATTGGCGAGTCGTCCACGGACGAGGCCTCCGACTCGGAGAGCGGAGGCGGCAGCGAGGACGATGAGGAGGAAGGGGAGGCGTTGCGGGAGGAGCGCAGGGCCGAGCTCGTGCAGGCGAGGATGCGCTTGGCGCGCGGCGCTGACGACGTCTACGGTGCCGACGAGGAAGAGCTCGAGGCCGAGACCGAGGGCCAGCTGCTGCTCGAGGACGAGGGAGACAGCTTCCTGCCGGTGCAGGGCCAGGTGGCGGACGAGGACCTTGACATGGACGCCGATCTCGACGGCAGCGTGCCTGATGGGGCTGAGCTCAGCGGCATCTACGAGCACACGGACACGGAGGCTGAACTGAGCAGCAGCTTGAGCTCCGACAGCAGTGAAGGCGAGGATGAAGACGTGGGATTCGTCCCGCGATCGTCTCTTGGGGCGGGCATGCTGAGGCCGCCGACGAGTCCTACGATGCGAGGGCGTGGTCAGACACATGAGCGGCAGGACATGGATTTGAGCAGTCTGCTCTCTGGAGGGGACAGTAGCCTGCTGGGAAGCAGTCCGCAGGCAAGGGCTGCGCCGCAGCATTAGTAAAGGTGCCTGGGCTTTGTTTTTCTGGAGCTGGGAGTGTGGCATGGCACGAAACGTGACATCATGTTCTTCAGCCTGGCGTTTTGGAGCATGACGTTATCGTGGTAGAGGGGCTTGGGTGGCTCAAAAAGCGGAAGAGCCCGTTTGGCAGACATCATCACTATAACCCAGGGGCGGGACGATTGCATGAATTATGAGAAGAGTAGATCGCCGGTGCCAAGCGCCAGAGTGAGGCAAAATGAGCCAACGGCAAGGGCATCCTGTGAAAGGGCGTCTGTCTAATACTGGTTGTTTATTCTCAACTGATGGGATACTATGAAGGTGCAGGCTACTCTCAATACATGTGTCTATAACTGCTGATCATTGTCGCCTCTTCCGTCAGCAGGGACTGTATCCATCCTAATCGGCAAGATGCCTGGCGTGGTTGCTATGTCTTACCTGATTACACTTCTGTTGGTGTCTTTCGATCTTGATACATGACTATCGCGAGCACCATGTCATTGGCGTCGATCACATCAGTTTATCTATCGGTTTGAAGGCCCCTCCCCAAAACTCATTGCTTGCAACGAATAACAGTCGATGAGATGGATTATAGCTCAAGCCACGGGATATGCGAGCATTGTGTGCTTTTCGTTTTGAGGACACCACATAATATTCATTCAGCCATTAAAGACAAACTAAAAACCAGGTCAGGTCATTCATTGTTCAAGCAACACTAGAACGACGAGATATAGAACTCTCGTGCTGCTCATACGTCAAGGTCGGGCTTCTCGAGAAGAGGATTCGTACCAGACGAGGGGAAGGAACCCGTCTAAAGACATAGTTCTCTGGAATCTGTACAAGTTACGTCACACGCTTCTCGTGGTATGTTTCGTGGCTCGATTCGCCAGAATGCTGGTTCAAGTTCAACAAGTAAGGTAGGATGTGATGTTGGGTACTGAGTAAACGATGTGACAGGCCTCGGGCAGTTGCTGATTTGCCTTGCCCAGGTGATTCAAGACTGTGCTACCGCGTAAAATGGATCTGAGATGGTGAGTATTAGCTTACCAACACCAAACACATAGTCAACAGACTGTGGATGACCTGTCGAGATGATGCAATAGGTATCTAACCAAGGAGCCAAGATATCGAAGCAAAACATCGTGATAATCGCTTGAAACTTCGAAGACATGAGTTATGCAATAAATGTGACAGACCCTATGTGACGGAGAGTTTCCGAGGAGTTCCGGGGATACACTTCCTCAACGCACCAAATATGGCCAGTATATTAGGAGCGTACGAAATAGGAGGGCTCAGCCATGCACTGGAACTTGGTGATCAGTGTACCTCGTGCTCTGGCCATGTCGTAGACACGTTCCTCAGCATCCAAGTATCGCCCTGGCTCACTGACTGATTCTGCTTTCGGCCTCTATAACTCAACAACTGTCTCCCATAAAGGACAGACAGTAAATAGAACTCTATACAGCTTCATTGCAATTTGCGAAACCCCCATGTTTCCATACTGATGGCCTATCAAATCATCACGAATGCCTACGATTGCCGTTCAGCAAAGGGAGCAACATTCGTCAAACGCTCCAGATGCGAGCATCATGCCATATATTCTGCGCTCCAGATATTACAACCTATACGGAAAGCAATGCAGTCCCCTTTTCCAAAACTCTTACCGAACGCCACTGGTGCATATAATCCCCCCAAAACTCCCAAGACAGCAGCCCACGGCCCGGTCACACATGCAAGCCCCCTCACTCGTCCTCAACCTAAAACACCCAAACGTAGAAGAACAGGAAGCCAACAGCCGCAAAGAAGGCGAGCCACACCTTCCAGCCCACACCCGTCTTCTGCGCCATGACGAGCATCCTGTTCATCGTGCCCCGGATGCGCAGCCGTGTGGAGTCAAACGAGTCGTTCATCTTCTCCGCCAGGGCCGAGGAGTCGCGGATTTCGTCGCCGATGGCGTGCGTCATCTGCAGGAGTCAGCTGCGAGCACGAGATAGGGTGAAAGGGGGAGGGAAGGGCCTACATCTTTCAGGATCCTGACCTTGCCCATGATGCCCTCTACTTGCGCATCGTTCTGACTCTCGAGCTCGTTGAGCACGGCGTCACTGTACTGTCCCCTACTGGCATGTCAGCTGTTATTCGTCACTGTATCTTCTCCCAGCTTCCCGTCTCCCGAACCCCGACAGAGGAGAGGATCGCACGTACTTGCGATTCGGCGTCGCGGACCGGAAGCTCCCCGGCGCACCAAAGGCAGGCGACGACGTTGCGCCGTTCCCGTTGCCGCCGGCATAGCCATAGCCGTAACCAGCGCTGGGGCTGGCGCTCGGAGCGCGGCGGGAGCCATCATTGTAGCCTTCGAAGAGGGCGCTGCGTGAGTCGCGCTGGTGGAGGGAGGATGGGCCGAATCTGGAACCCCGGGGTTAGCTTGGAGCTGGGCAGGAGTTTCGCGGCAGGTAGTCGCATGTTTCACTGCTTCGCGGGGACACAGTGCCCTTTGTCGATGGAGAAGGGATTCGACGGACCTTGATGCCATGATGTCGCAGTAGGGTGGGCTCGTATATCGGTGGTGGTGGTGCAGAGGGCACGGGACAGCGCAGGATATGCTCCCGCGTTCGTGATGCTCTCGATCGTGCTTCGCGCTTCGTGAGCCGGCGTGTCGTGGTGTGAGGACGTTGATGTTCCTGGGTTAGGGGATGGGTCGTACAGATGGGCGACCGCTGACAGGGTTCTGAGTTTTTTTAGTTTTTTTTCCCGTCGAGATCGAATTGTTTGTCGACCAGAATAGATAGTTGGCTGATAGAGCACAGGTGTTCATTTAAGTTGACGAGCCCCATGTGGCGTCACTGTCACGGTCACTGTCACTGTCACTGGCTGTCTATGGGTCACTCGGTACTACGTTTAGGTACCCCCCTAAGGTGAAGGTCGGCGACGCAAGGGGTCAGCGGGCGCATTGGGGCGGGCATGTGCAGGGACCTGAAGACCCCCAATCAAGTACCTTACCTATGGGGGATGTCGGTGATGGGCCAATGGCGTGTTGCCGTTGCTGCCTCGACTTGGCCCTCTCGCGATGGCCTCATGCTTAGGTACCTCACCTACCTTACCTTACCTAGGTACGGCAAGGTAGGGACGGAGAGATTGAGCTCTGCAGTATGGAGCAACCATGTTCAGCAGGAGCCCCGTGCCTAGATTCGAATCGCATTGGATACCTGCTTCCTTCTTCTTAGAGACACAGTCCAACCCCTTTCCGAGGCTGCATGCCCGTCAGTCCCCGGCAATGGGACATCTGCACCACCAATTCACACCGCCAGATGGTGGAGGCCAGACCCCAACACCGCCGTCGCGGAACTGCGATCTTCCGCTGCGCAACACATCTGCATCGTGTCCCTGCAAATAATACCCCCATGTTCACACTCATCAGCTTTAACATCATGTATTCATGCGCACAGCTACCACGGGGCAAGGCGCGAAAGACACAACTGACAACCGGGATGCCAGGCCAGGGCCTGTCCAGAAGTCATGCCATGTCTCATCCATCGCCATCTTCACGCTTTTCCAAGCACAAGTTGCATTCATCATGTCATCATCCCCGGCGCCCCCGCCAGCCATAACTTTTTTGTGCCAAAAACCCCATTCCTCTCCAAACCGAAACAAAGGACCCTTGAGAGTTGTACTGCTTCAAGATTGGTGCAAGCTTAGTCGGTGTCCATCTTGGAGTCCTTGTCCTCGGGCGCGTTGAAGTCCTCATCCTCGTCGTCCTCGTCGTCCTGGGCGGGGTTCTCCTCGGCGGCCTTGGCCCAGTCGATGACACGGCCGCGGGTGCGGCGGCCGCCCTCGACGATGTTGTTGAGGTCAATCTCCTCGAGACCATCCTCCTCCTCGATGGCTGTGCATTTCATGTTAGTCGCGGTGCCGAAACGCGGGGTACGATGGTGGGGTGGGAAGGTGGCGGTCGCGTCTTACTGGGCTGGTTGGTCTGTAGGCGTGCATTGTTAGCAATGTATTTCGAAGATGGCGGGAAACACGCCCGCGCTGTACTCACGGTTTCCTCCTCGTCGCTGGAGCTGCTGTCATCCTCGTCCATGGCGCTGTCCTCGACGTTGGTCTCGGCGACACCCTTGCCCTTGTCGGCGGGGACCTCCTCGGCGAGCTGGTTGTTGGTGGACTCCTGAGCAGACATGGCGTCGGTTACGCTTGAGATGAGTGTGACGGAAAAGGTGATTCTCTGTTTGCGCGTGGAGTGAGGTTGAGTTTTCGCGAGCGTAACGTTGGGTGGAAGGAATAGGCAGGGAGCTGGGCTACACGCTGGGGGTGGAAGCGTGAAGTGGAGGTGAGGCGGCGCGAAGTGGATTTTATGACTTGCACCTTTCTTTTGCTGCCGTTGCTGGCGCCTTCCTTCCCCAGCCAGCCCAGCTGTCGCAAAGCTTGTGAGCTGGGCGGCTGGCGGCGGGCTGCTGCTCCCTAGCAACCACTTCTAGTGACTGTTTGGGACTAGTGGGGAGCTCCCTCGGTTGGGATGCAGGCACGTGACTAGGCTGATGAAGGGAGATTCAGGACACTTGAGGTCATTGAGGGGCAGGGAAGGCAACAAACAGGTCGAGGATTGAGAATGTATTGATACCAAATGGCTGGGATATTAATTCTCAGGAGGACGGCGGTCTGCTTGAAGTGGGATACTCACAACTAGGCAATCAATCTCCCGGCTTGCCAACAGCTGTTCCCATGGTATACATTTCGGTATTCGATTATCGTAGTGCCGTTGATTGTCTCGCACAATGAATTCATGATGTATCTCTGTTCTCCACTGCCGTCCCAGTTTCGCATCGGCGGTGAATCTCCGGCCGCCTGCTGTAGCGGATCGAATGCCCGACGTCGTGGGTATCAGCCCGTCCGTTCTGTCTTCCAGTCGAACAACAAGATGCGAGCGGCGTAAGTAAAGCCTGTCCAAAAAGGCCAGTACTCATCTTTCTCAAAGATTCAAATAGCTATTACAGCAGTGTCTGCAGTCTTATCCGTCACGGCGCGCCGACTTATCGACGCACGACACACGAGCAAAACGAAAGCACCAGCCTACTCCCTCATCGCCCGCTCATTTATCCCCAGCCGTCATAGTCAGTAGCACAACCGCCGCAATGACCCACCAGTACCTGTAAAGTCGTCAGCACAAAAAGCTCAGCAGCATCAGGCGCGCAGCCGGAAGCAAAAACACGAAACGAAAGAAAGGTGACTCACTTCTGCAACAACGACTTCTCAACCTCAGGCTCCGCCTTCCTCCCATCGACGAGTACAACCGGCTTGTTCACAACAGGCGTCTCCCCAGCTCCCCCAACCGTAACGACGGCCTTTGGCCCAAAGTCCCTCGTCGCTCCGGCGTCGATCCTCACGCCTCTCGCCCCTGCGCCGAGTACCGTGCCCGTCGAATCGACGCTCAGCAGCAGGTTTGGCGCGTACCCCTTGCTGAACGTCGCCGCGCTCGTGACGGAGACGCTGGACCGCCAGGTCGCCGCCGCGGCATCCCAGGAACCGATGCGCACGCGCTGCGCGTCCTCGGGCAGTTCGGGGGCCTCGTAAGACTCAACGGTTGCGGAGGAGGGGAGGAAGGGGTCGAAGTGAATCTCGGCGAGAGGCAGGGGCGCGGGGTCGGTTGCCGTCGAGGGGCTGATGGGCTGGTAGTGGAGGTGAGCGATGCGCGGGCTGGCGGCGGCGAGGGCAGCGGCGGCGAGCGCCGTGAAGAGAGCGGTTGCTCTCATGATTGTGATTCTTCAAGAGGCTAGCGCATGCAGGTGGATGTGACAGTGATGGAGATAGAACCTGTCGCGGGGGACTGAATCAAAAGACAAGGTTCGCCTGGGGGATTGTTTCCGGTAGGCACCTAGATGATGTAGCGTATCGATGGCTACCTAGCGGGAGTACTTCGGCTAAGACGAGAGAGCTCTTGGTGGTCACACCGACCCTCACCGAGTCTACATCGGTTTGAACATCTCTTCAGGGCCATTACACGCAGACACTTCTCACATTCTCAATGAAGCCTCTAATGGTCGTAATCGTCTTGCAAATTTTATATCCTCTTTGCTCATCTCTTCCTCTCCCGCTAAGTGACGCGGACCCTTGAATCGTTATTGGCCCAAGAGCCCATCCCGCAGGAGAATCAATCGAACCTAGAAATCTCTCTCGTACAACAAGCCAAAAGCCAAAGCCCGAAAACCCAGAAATCCCAATTTTTTGGTGACACTAAATTAAACCATGCTCGTGCAAAAGAAGTCTCTGTCTATGGGCCCTCGTTTCCCCGTGGTGTAGCAAAGAACGTAGGAAAACAAGCAGGGCATACCACTCTCTGTGTCTCTCTTGCGATGAAAACAGGAAGAGGCCGTTAATAAAACCAGATCCCGAGCAATGTAGCAAACAAATGTAAACGAGTGTGTCGTCAGGTGTAGACCGCCATGTCGTATCACTCTTTCTCGAAATCAATTGCAAAATAGGGCCTTCTACCCCAGCCAGGTGAGTGCCCAACGCCCAGAGCTAGAGACCACCATTTGGTCTCGAAATATAATAGGGCCTCATCATGCTTCAACCGTGGCCGTTGTTTGTTCGATTATCATGGCGCTCGTTGGTCTGAAAGAAGCAGTCTAAAACAATCGGTGCAAGCAGTGTGTGCGCGTCGCCGTTGACTACTGTGCTCAGGCAGTCCGGGTCTGCATCTCTTAACGAGAGTTCAGGGAAAGACCCTGGAAAGCAGGCCAATCGCCTGAAGGGGCCATAGTGGGAATGTTAGCCTCGTGAGGACCCGACCCCTGAGGTGGTGTCTGGAAACGACCGCGCATCGAATAGTCGCCAGGCTGCGGGTAGCTGTAGGTATCCAGCGATGGCATGGCGCCAGCTGCGTAGGGCATGTTTCCCTGTCGATTCGCGTTGCCGACGGCTCCGAGGTGAGAGTAGGGATAACCGGCTTGCGGCGCCTGGCCGTAGCCGGACCCTGGCGCAGGCACGCCTCTATTACCTCCAACCGATGGGTTAAATGCGTTGGGGAGTCCACAAGCTGTGGGGCTGGCCCCGGCAAAGCCACCGAGCTGCTGTTCGTGTTGTTGTTGCTGCTGCTGCTGCTGCTGCTGCTGAGGAGGAGGAGCAGGAGGAGGAGCAGGCGCCTGCTGCTGACGTCGCTCCGTGTTTTGTGCGGCTCGCTGAATACCGACAGCGCCAGGACCAATGCCACTTGGAGCCTGAATACCGAGAGTTGGGCTAGCGAACGAGGCCGGGTTGATGGCGGACATCCAGATCCTGGTCTTGTATATCTTGAACAGGTCGGTGACGAGTGAATTGAAGTTGATGTATGCATCGGCGAAGTAGTAGAAAGTCAACTTCTTCCAGTCCCTAGTATCACGTCAGTCACCGACACAAACATACCAGTGATGGGCCCAGAACCTACATTTGAAACTCGGCATCGAGGATTTCCATGTTTAGACCATGTTCCTTAACTTTTTGCATGCAGACTCGTTTTGCCTTCGCCTCGTTGCCCTCCTTATCTCGGAGAGCGTGGATCTCGTGACTTTGTGCGAGGCGTTTGATGAGCTTGGGCTTGAGCTCCCCGGCATTGGCCTCTTGCATGTGGTGCTGACTTGGGGGCCCCATGCCACCAACCGCACTACCCTGAAGTCCGTTGGCGGCAGCCATGAGACCAGCGCCTGTGCCATCTTGCGCGGCAGCAGCGTTCTGCGAATACATCATGAGCCACTTGTACTGCTCCTCGGCATAATGCTCCTTGAGCTCCTTGGCTGTCTGCCAGTCCACGTTGTCACGCATGACCGTTCCCAGATCAGTTCCGCGATCAGCCTCGACAATGACGAGGTCTCCGGGCTTCACAGTCAGGCCGGTACCTTCTTGGATGTAAAAGACGTCGGCTCGAGCACACTTGAAGACGACGATGTGAAGTAGCTGGTTGTGGCGTGGTTGCGACATGCCATAAACGTTGCGGTGAGGTGAGGGGGCACGGTTCGCATACTGGGGTTGCATGCCGTAAGGCGAGGGGAACGGGTTGTTAAAGGACAAGCCTTGAGGAGGCGCCGCAAGCCCACCACCAGGGGTGAAGAAGGAAGCGGCCTCGGGCATCACAGCAGCCTGACGCTGCTGGAAGGAGCGCATGGAGGCATCGCCGAGGTTGCCTGTTGAGTAGCCGGTGGCCTCAGAATAACCCAGCCCATAGTCAAGTACTTGCGCATTTTCAGCCACTGGCGTAGTTTCGATTTGCCCAAGCGACTCGTTGATCGAGCTTATGGATGCTTGCCGTGTGGGCACGTCGGCAAAAGAGTGTCGCCTGCTCTGTTGCCCGTCGCCGGGGCCGCCGAATCCTAGCGAGCTGTGCCAAAAGGCCTTCTTCACGTTCTCCAACTTTCGATTCTCGTAGGGCGAACGAGAAATGCCTGAGCCCAATTCACTCATACGCCTGTTCAAAGCCCTTTTCGCGGACATCTCGGCATTGTCATTGGCTTCGTCGAGTTCGTCGATGGCGTATTCGGACTCCTCCGGGACAGAGTCTCTAAGACCATAGCCATTTCCCATGCCGTAGGAAGCTTGAGTCGAGGCTCTCGGTCGATGACGAGCACTAGGGTACTGCTGCTGCTGCTGCTGTGCTTGTTGCTGTGCTTGCTGCGCCTGTTGTTGATGTTGCTGCCGGAGCATGGCGTTCTCACGTGTGAGCATCTCAATGGTCTTGGCCTCAACACTCTGATGCATGGAGCTGTGCATGGACTCGGATGTGCTGCCGTCGTCGTCATCGTCGACCTCGTTCAGTTTACCAAGTGGCCCTCCTTCACTTGACATCTCACTCAGCATGCTCGGGCGAGAGGGACGGTGCTGCAATCCGGAGTGAGGATGGCCGCGGTTGCGGTTAAGAATCGCCGAGCTGGACATCGTAGGGGCTGTACTGTCGGGGTCCAGTTGACCTACGGAGTACGACTGTGAACGGTACGTCTTGGGTGTTGGGTGCAGAGGGATGGCGAATGGGATCTGCGAGGTGGGGCCGTTTTCTCGAGGGCCCGGCGAAGTCTGCCCAAAGCCGCCGTCTGGGCCAAAAAATGAGCTTCCAGCTACCGAGCCCGGGGGCAACGTGGATGTTGGCGATGGCAACACCTCAGTCAGCCGCGACGGCGGGTCTTTGCGGTCGGAGTTCCAGATCGCTGTTCCCCAGGGAAAGGCTGCTGGCGCCGGGCCGCGACCCATGATGTTGGACGCCTGGGCCCAAGAGCCTGCGTTGATGTCGGCGGATGGGGTGGAAGGGTGAGAAGCGGTGGGGGACATTGAGTTGCTGGCGAACGAACCCTGACGAGGGCGGATAGGCTGGGTGGTATCGTTCAGCCAAGAGGCACGTCGCACCTTCTGCGGTGGGACAACAGGCTGAGGGAGTTCCTGCCGGCTTTGGGTCTCATCATCATCGGAACTGGCCAGAGCCTCGGAATCGGGCGTCGATCGCCGATTAAGTTTGTCAAGGAAGATGGCCTGGCTGCTGGGAGCGACTGCAGCGAAGCCACCTTGGCCCGGTTTAGACGAGGGGCTAGGTTTCGCAGTACCGGAGCTCATCGTGATAGTCGTCAGTGGGTGAGATAGGTAACGTTCCGTATGATGTGAAGGTCAGACTGGGATGTAGCCTTGAGTTGTTAAGTCGAGTTTGAGGCACGCGTGACAGGGCGGGAGGAGTACTGCCGATCGACCTGGAAGGCTCCCTGGAAGGGAGTTGAGTGAGTTTCTGAGCTGGTGAAGTGTGGTTGATTGAGTATGAGGCTCCGGCACGGTAGGTCGTCTATCGCGTGTCAGTCGCGCGCCCAAGTAGGTGGTCGAGTAGCAAGATGCAAGTCAGGCAGCGCTGCACCAGCCTTGCCAGAGGCACTTCCAATTGGCTGTCGCGTGCCGGCTCAGGAGGTAGCCGCCTGAAAACTCGGCAAATGCTCAACCCAAGCTTCGATGCCAGTCGAAAACTGGTATAGATGTTGCCTCTGTGTCAAAGCCGGCGTAGATGACGAGTCGTGGCACAGCGGGAAGTGGTGCTTTGGTTATTCTTCAAGGTTCAACGTAGCTGCGCTGGCAGACAGGCTGGGGAAGGTGGTGGCAGAAGGGTGGAGCCGCTTTCGGAGAATTGCCCGCCTGACCTTTCGACAGCCTTGGGCGCAAGCGGTAGGTTCGTGATGCGATGAGAGAAAGAAGTGGAGTAAAATGACGGGATGGCTCGCTGGGTATATGAGTGCATACGTACCACTGACTGTTATAGATATTGTTTTGAGTTGCTATGGGCTGGTGCGGCTTGTGATGAGGTAGATGTATGGGGGTCGAGGTGTAGTTGTTTCGGGCGGGGGGGTTGAGAGATGGGTGGTGTACCTCTGAGCCAGGATGCGAAATCAGTAGAGGCGAAAGTGGCAGGTGCAGGTGTGGTGTCGAGGTGGAAAGGCCAGAATTGTGATTCGACTTTCGCCTGGCAGTGATTGCGTGTGGGTTCGTTGGCGCCAAATGTAGATATGGCCAGATTAGGAGGCAATGAAAAAGGCAGAAGAGGATATTATGGACGGGTTGAAGCGCGAGGCGATGGATGGAGAGTAGGTGTGTGTGTGAATGTGAATGTGAGTGCGGGTGTAAGTGTGAGTGGAAGTGTCAAGAGCCGTCTAATCCAGTTTGTCTAACCCAAACAACGCAAGGAAAGGAATTTAACGATTCGCCAGAAGGACGGAGGTGTGTTGCGCAAGAACCATTTGCCTCCACTGCAGCTGTCCAACCTCGAATAGTCCTGTGTCGTGTCGCTCGTGTCGCTCGTGTCGCTCGTGTCGCTCGTGTCGTGGCTGCGGTTGCGTTGGTGGTGCGGGACAGGCAGGACGCACGCAGATGAGTGAGGTGAAGCGAGTCCAGATATTTTGTCAGAGCCGGGCTACATGCGTCGCATGGCCAGGCCTAGTCTTCTCTGACTTGTCCGAGGAACGCGCGATTGCTTGCAAAAGGCGGGACGGGGCGTGTGTGAGGCGAGTCCTCGATGCCGTTATGCGCCAGAGCTGGATGTAAGTACTGGGCAACGAGGATGATGAGTGACGGAGATGCGACTCTCGCGTGGTGACGGTGTGAGAGAGAGTCAGGGAGAGGGTAGAACAGGTACGCGTGGTGGTTCAGTTCAGTTCAATTCAGGTTGGGTCGAGGAATGGAAGGCGGCAGCGGGGAGGGCGGAAGGAGAAAGGAAGAAGGAAGGACGTTGCGGAGGGGCGTCGGTGCGGTGCGGTGCGGTTATGGATGGGATGTCGATGCGTGCGTTGGGTTGCGACACGAGACCAGAGGCCAGAAACCAGAAACCAAAGGCAGGAAACCAAGTGACTGGTGGTCAAAGATGGGAGAGAGGAGCTGGCTGGGCCAGTGCTGTGCTTGTATTGTATTGGATGGAGCTTGTCTCGAGGCGCGACAGTGAGAGAGGCTAAAGGCGGGCAGGGCGGTGGCCGGTGCGTTCGATGAGGATCCCAGAGTGTCCACTCGGAGCTGGAAGCTGGAGCTGGTGTTGGAGGAAGCTGGGGGGAGCTGTACTTGGTAGAAGGACGACGAGGATGGGGAATGCTGATGCAGTCGAAGTGGAGGGCGTGATGGATGGAGCACAACCGCTGCTGGTCCTTGGATGACCGGCAGGATGTGGGAGGGTAGAGGTGCGAAGACGGTGGAGTGGAGGGGAAGGGAGGGGAAAGGGGGGGGGGCATCCAGGAGGGTCCAGAGGTTCAAGCACGGGTCCCACCCCGGGGGAGATGGCGATGGGGGCCCGGCCTAGTTTTAGAGTGGCAAGCACACATCACGCATCACTCGCCCCGCTCTCTGTCCTCTCACCAGCAGCAGCAGTACCGGCACGGGAGCCTGGGGCTGCTCCTGAAAGTCACGAGGTCACAAGACAGCACGAGGGGGTACACGTTAGTACCACACCTCCATAATGTGTCAACGGAGAGATAGTGCGGGGAAGGGGTAGAAGACGGAGAGCTTGCTCTCGATTCCCTTCGGGCTACGCATCGTCGCTGCTTCCTGTTGGTGGCCTTGTGACTCCATAAGCGGCGACCCAATCAAGAAAGGTACCAGGGTTAAGAGGTAGGAAAGAGCTGTGGCGGGTCAAGCTGGACCTTGAATGGTGAGACGAAAGTGGTCTAGGGTAAGCCTTGGAAAGGGGAGGAGGGGAAAGCGCGGAGATGCACAATTGGGGGGTGCGTTGGAGACGGCAGCCTCAGGTCGAGATGTATGTACACATCGGGAGACCTACCTGGCTTGTCCCGATGGTGGACTAGGTCTTGTGTTTGTGTGTGGGTGGCCAAGAAATGGGGAAAGTCCAAAGCCCAAGTCCAAGGTCCAAGGTCCAAGAGGGGAGGGCCCATGTGCCTTGGGAACGGCAGGCGGAGAGTGCTATCGATGAGAAATGGGGTCGTCGTTGTGAGGTACCGGTATGTGGTTGCACGGGAGGTCCACTGTACTTGGGTTGCGTTAGCGTAGAAGTGCATGTCACAACGTCTTTTTGAGGATGAGACGGGAATGCGAGAGCTATTGTTTGCTGGGTTCTCTCACTTCTCATGTTGCGACATAGGGTGCTGTTGAAGAAAACGGCGTGCATCGGATGCATGTGTCAAACCCAAGGCCAGAACTACGGTATCCATGACCATAGATTACACAAGTGGCCCAAATTCATTCCCTCTGCCTCTCTCTCCCTTACACTCTCGTTAACCGCTGCCCCTTCTCACGACTAGAAGCGTCGACCTGCAGCTCATGGCAGAAGGCACCTGAGCCTCCACCGTCTACGCCGGGGGATTGTAGCGTAGCAGCGCACGTCCAACTGCACCTGGACCTGCACCTCCTGCTACTCCTGCATCTTGCGTTCCATCCTCCACCTTTTGCTGGCAATACTAGCCAGGATCAACCGACAGACACGGGACGCCAACAGGGGGGTCTGCTTTGTCTACTTGCATTCTTTCTCCTGCATAGCACTAAACCACCACACCTTATGTCTTCCTCGAACAGCCTTCGAGCAGACAAAAGGGAATAATTGGTACTTCCATATGAATGTCTCTCACTGCTTCCATGTGTCGCATCTCAAATCGGATCCATGGTCACCTCCGCATCCCCCCACCAATGAGACTGGGTTTGACCGGCCCTAAGTACAAGCTGTCTGCCTTACCTTATTAGTGACGGTACCCAGGTAAGCCAAGCAAGTCAAGACCAGGTCCCCGTTGGAGGTCATTTGAAAGCTTTACTGGCCCTGCCAGCCTACTACTCCCACGGCCCAAGTGCTAGTACGGAGAAGAAGAAGCTGACGATCGGACACAAGCACCTCCTCGGTAACAATAGACCACCCCATCGCAGGCTAGCTCGCTAGCTTGCCGATCCTCTGCCATCCCCTTGACTTTTGGCCCTGGCGAACCGCCGAGCCCCTTCCTCAGAGTGTCCGCAGCCCTCCGTTACCTGACAAGCCTGGGCAGCCCAGAGATCAATTCTGCCCGTCACCGGCACCACGCCCCAATTCGAACTCGACATTCTCGGAAATCCAGCCTGACGATCCCATGAGAAGGTTTCCGAGCTTGTGGGAACGCGGCAAGCAAGCAAGCAAGGCACAAACATGCACGGATAGCTCCGGGACCCTCCATGACCCTCCTGGCAAGCCCCTCACTGTGCTTATTAGGCGTGTTAAGTACGACTTCATCAGTTCGGCGCCATCAAACATGGTTGCCTCGATACCCCAAGACTACCGCAAACTGGCCCCAGTGGCCTTTCCCCCTCGCGCGTCCATGTTTCCCATCTCTGGTCTACACGCTGTTGTGTCTTTCCGTACCTTACTAGGGGTTCACCCCGCTGGCTGTGCCATCCGACCCGATGCGGCTGCTGTCAAGCCACCGAACTGCCCGAGGGCGCTGGGGCGTTTTTGGGCTTTCATCGCCGATCCTTTCTTCTTTGTCACCCCATCCCCACGGGGAATCCTGGCGTTTTGAATTGCCTGTCGTCACACACCCGGACACGAACCTGGTCGCGATACTTCCGGCAAGCGTCGTCTTGTTGCCTGCGTTTTGCGCCTCGCCGAGGCAGCCATGGCCAACGACAAGTGGCTCCCAAGGCGCACCAGCGCCCTCGACAAAGAGCCAACGCTGCTGTGACACCGGAACCCCGCAGGCCAGCTTCATCAGGACGACCACAGCCGTTACTTGCCCAGCAGGTCTGGTCCGTATGTCCTCTGGGATTTGTATGAAAAATATGATTATTCATTCAGAGCCGATGACTCGATGTGTGCACTCCGTACATCACGTCTCGATATGAGTGCCAAAACTGGTCATACCCGCATCTCAATGCCCTCAAATTTTGGGTTGGCACCCTATAAACGGGGCGTTTTCTATCTCTTCAACTCGCCAGATCCGCCGAAAGAATATGTCCTTGCCAGCCGCTCGGCCAGCACTGAATCGACCGCAAATCAACGAAAAAATGTATGTCTGGACCCTAGTCGATCCTCCTAAGAGGGAGGTTGAAAACCATCGACAGTGTTGTTACCGTAGTTGCGAGACAACCCTCAGGCGGATGGGTCTGGAGACATCCGGCACACCGGCTGGTAGGAGACAGCACTAGAGGCAGTCCGTCTGCGGGTGTTGTCAGAAGGGTCTTGAGGGTGTAGCGGAAGATGAGGTTGGTGGGTGGACCACGTCGTTTGCCAACGTCTACCACAAAACCCTTTTCCCGGGCCAGGATCTCCGACGTGATGCTTTGGGTGGATCACGTAAGAACCTAGTGACAGCATGTAGACACTGACTGGGCAGTGGAGGTTGAGCTACAGCAACCACAAAATCCTGTGCTGTGCCAGGCATCACTTCCACGTGGTCGCCACTGGCGATATCAGCATCTCCTGCGCGAGAACAGCGTGCGTGGGTAATAAGCGCTCGCAAAAATGATGGCGAGACTGGCATGAACAGGTTGACACTTCTAGGGGCTAGGACCAGTTTGGCAACGTTCTGTTCAACAGATGCTGAAGCTCGCCATAATCCAGGCGGGATGCCGTGCCACACGAAACATTAGGAGCCCGATTACCCCGCTACATCACGTTGTACACCCAAACCTGACCTGGACCAAGTCGAAGAGCAAGAGAAGAGGGTCCTACCCCGGATTCCCCGCGCATGGTGTCCCGCATCGTAGATTAAACAGCGCCATGTCGTCGGCGCTGCAACGGTCCACGGAAGAATGGGAGCAAAGCGGAAGTGGCCGTGCTGACCGGTCAGAGCTGTGATGCGATGCGATGCATGAGCATGCATTGACGACGATCCGTCGGCGATCTTCTCGGTGTGCGGCAGTCAAAGTTCCAGGCCTGGCCGTGACTTGGCTGCCTGTATTGATGGAGCATAGGTCCGGGATCTGCGGCTGGTCGACTGAGGTGTCGTAGAGTTAGCCGACTGTGACGAGCCCGGCGTGTAGACTGCGAGCGACATGGCAGCGGTGTAACCGCGCGCAGCCGGACCGATGATGAATGCCGTCATACAGTTGCAGCCCCTCACTTGCACGCATCCTGTCGACAGATCTGGCCACATGACAATCCTCAGGGAGAAATCCTTCAGGGAAGAAACTATTCGATTGCGCGGATGACGGCCCTCTACGTCGGATACTGCAGAAGTTGGCATCAGTTTTGGCTTGAATATCGGCTAATACGACCGTGGCTGACAATCGTCCAGCCTCAAACGATGTTGCTCAAGCTTAAATGAAGCTCGCTTCGCGATACGTCAGCGTCGGTACGTCAGCACATGTTTGACGCGCACTCCTTTTGTCGACCTGGATGAGAGAGTCGATACGATTCGTTGGACCGTATGTATCAGAATACTTCAGCGGGAATGATACGTCCGCCGCATCGCCAACCTGCCCCGTTCTTATCGTACAACCCCTTTAACAGGCCCAGTGCTGTCAAATGTGTTCAAGCAATAGCAGCCTCGCCCTTCTGCGCCTTCAGTTTCTCCTCGAACTTGGCAAATTCTTCGAGAGCAATATCCTCCTCGGGATCCGTTACCTGGTTCACGCTCTTAACTTCCTCAATCTGCACCTGTCAGCAACAGTTTCGTCGAGGGGGGAAAGACGTCGAGATGACTCACATAGTGCATAAGCATGCCCTCAATACCATTCTTCAATGTCACGGTGCTCGAGTCGCAGGTTCGGCAAGCGCCCCTTAGCTTCAGTAGCACAACGCCATCCTCGAACCCGCGGAACTCAATATCGCCGCCGTCCTCCTGGATGGCCGGCCGTATCCTCGTCTCGAGCAGCTCCTTGATCATGCCGACGACCTCGCTGTCGTCCTCGTTGTAGGCGAGACTGTCCTCCTCGGCCGGGGCAGCTTCGGCGCCCTCCTTGACGACGACGATGGGCGCGCCGGAGGTGATGGCTTCGGTGATGAGTGCGAAGATCTCGGCGCGGACGTGCGCCCAGTTGGCGTCGGCGGCTTTCGTGACGGTGATGAAGTCTGCGCCGTAGAAGACGGCCGTGACACCGTCGATGGCGAGGAGCTGGGCGGCTAGAGGAGAGGGGTGCGGAGGCGCAATGGTGGCGCGCGGGTTGAGGTACTCGATGAAGGGCACCGAGAGGCCCTCAGGGAGGACGCGATGGTTGGGGAGGAACTTGAGGGCGTCGGGATTGGGGGTCGGCTCGGTCTGGATGAAGATTGTGCGGCGTTGGGGGATGGCTGCCGCAGGGGCGGTGTTGCGGAGGACCGTCGGTCGGGTTGAGGAGGATGTGGAGGGTGTGAGTGTTCGGCGGGTGGTGAAGGTTCGGGATGCCGTGCGGATGGCTGGTGTTGCTGACCTCGCTGGTCGGGCCAGGGCCGTAAGCAGACGGGTCGCGCGGTAGGGAGTCGACATTGTTGACGATTTCACCAGTTGCGGTGGGATTACGTGGTTATGGTTATGGTTGTGGTTGTGGTTGTGGTTGTGGTTGATGTGAAGTTTGGATTTGATGCTCGACTCGGCGCCACAGCGGTTCGTCTTTACTTTCAGCGGGAGGGTCCAGCAAGAGAGGCGACTCGAGCCTTTTTTCGCCGCTCAGTGCCGACGCATTACCAATCCTTCAGCGAGTTCCTCAGTGGGTTCCTCAGTGGGTTCCGTCCCTCCGTCTCTCTCTCTCTCGGCCCTACGGTGCGATGACGCAAGGAGGATCCATCCAATGTAGTCATCCGATGAACTGCCGATTGGTCTGTGGAAGCCCATTGGAAGTTCGTTCCCCTTGCAGAGCGCAAATCGCGGGGAGCAAGCGCGACAGGCTACTTTTTTCTTGTGCAGGGTCCATTCTGACTGACAGCGCTTCACTTCAGGCTCTCCCCTCGTCACCTTTCTCTGACGACCTATTCAACCACTTGGCGCTATGTCTGTGCCGGACGAAGAGCTATCCGGTGGCGGCGATGCTAGGATAGGGGATCATACGCCCATGGACGTTGATCCTCCGGTGGATGCAGTGCAGCCAGAAGTCAATCGCGCCGCCACAGCGACGACGACTCGATTTGTCGTGAATGGCACTGCCGCGACAACTCAGCCTGCCGCCGACGAAGCATCCGACGGCATGGCACTTCCCAGCGAGGCACCCCTGACAGAAGAGATCGACCATCCACAACAACCTCCTCAACCGCGCCTCTGCGGCGTCTGCCACGAGAAACCCGGCAAATACAAATGCACTCGCTGCGGCCTCCCCTTGTACGTCGCTTCGCCCGCATTCAAGCTTTGTGACATGTTCATTATCATTGATTAATGCTAACAACCTCTTTCTTCTTTCTACCAGCTGCTCCGTTCCCTGCAATAAATTCCACCGCGAGAACCACCCTCCAGATCCCGAACCGTTATCTCCCGCCGCAGAACTCGCGCCCGCGCCTATGCCCGCGGTCGAAGAACCGCCAAATCCCTTCCGCACTCTCGGCGAATCTGACCAGCTCCGCTACCTCTTCCGTCGCTACCCAGACCTGGCCGACCAGCTGCTCGCCATCGTCGCCGAGACGGACCCGCCACTGGGCGAGGCGCCGCCGACGACCTTCAGCCAGATCATGGCGGCGCGTGCGGCGGCCGCGGCCTCGGGAGGGAAGCACCAGAAGAAGGAGCAGTGGAACCACGACGTGGGGATTCGCAAGGGCAAGGAGTCGCTGCGGGCGGCGCGCAGGGTGGAGGGGGAGGCGGGGGATGGGGTGAGGGAGTACACCGAGCTGGTGCTGCACTTTGCCGCGCAGGGAGAGGCTGCGGCGGCGTTAGCGGGGGGCCGAAACATCGTGGCGGACGGGTCGTCGGCGAGGCAGGATGCGGAGCTGATCAAGAGGTTGTTGGATGAAGATACCCGGTGACAAGCAGAGGAAGCGGAACCAAAGACTTGGAGCTTCAGCGGCTTTCTTTGTATGAGGAGTGTTCTCATTGGCATAAGGCGGCGTTATAGGGTCATGGCGAGCATCTGTCCATTTTTCTTCGTCCCTTCTACTTGTGGCGATCGCTTCGAACTAGTGTCTGGTGGTGATACCTCAATGACTGACTTTGAAGCGCGCGAAGAATCCAACCTTTGGCGACTTGGGCGACTCCCCCTCGATGGACGTCGCCTTGTCGTCGCGCCCGCTCTTTCCCAGGCTCCCGAGACGCCCGCGCAGGGTCCAGATAGAGTCCGCCTTGCGTATGAGTGGCGTGGAGCGCGTCTTGGGCCTCTCGTCGCTCTGCGTCCAGTCGACGCGATGCTCGTTGACGTCGTGAGGCGGCACCTCCGGCTCGTCAGCAGCGGCGGCGGCGGCCACCTCGTTGGGATGTGGCCTGCCGAGGAGGTCGCTCATGCTGACCCTCCGCGTTGTCGCGTCATCGCCCTGCTGCTCGTCCGTCGTCTGCGGACCGCCGATGCCTGCTAACGCAAGCGGACCCTCAATGGTGTGTCTCTGCGGATTGCGGCCCTGAAAGTCACCCGCCACGGCAGCGGCCTCGAGGATACGATCGCGCTGCAGGTTCTGGTTGTGCTGGCTCTGCTGGCGATCATCGGCCTTTTCACGATGGGCATGAGACCTGCGGGCCCCGGACCTCGTGCGCGCCGGGTGGCTCGGTAGTTCGGCTGACGTCATGGTGCGTGGTACGACGACGGCGAGCGGGTTTTGGCTCGGGATCAGCGGCATGGCGGCGCCAGGGTCTGCTCCGGCGGCACGGTGGGACCTGCTGATGGCCTTGCGGGAGAGCTTGTGGGCCAGGCCGTGGTGCGCCATGTCGGCGGCTGTTGTGGTGCGGGCGAACTGGGCGGCGGCGACACGGGGGATGTACGAGCCATTGTCGTCTGAGAGTGCAGGTGCTGCAGGATCATCCGCTTTTGTTGGTGGTGATGTTCTCAAGGCGGCGGCGGCAGCGACTGTGGGGGAGGCGTCTTTTGTGCGCGACGAGGCGGACGGGCGGCCCAGCGCTAGATTTGCGCGCCGTGTCGGATCGGTCCTTGACGCGCGCTTCCTGTCGGCGTGAGCCTTTTGCTGAGCGAGCACGACGGAGAGTCTTCGCGAGAGGTCTTCAGGGTCGAAAGGGACCGGGTGTGATGATTGCTGCGCCGGGCGGGGTTTTGGGCGACCAGCCGTCTGTGCTGTGCGCAGCAGGCTGGGCTTCACAGAACCGGGTTGGTCCTGCGAGGGGTAATTCATGTTGTATAACATGTCGCGCAGGAAAAATATGTCGTACTAGGTGAGTGAGTAGAAGGTGGTATCTTTTGTCGCTGTCTCTGTCGCAGGGGCCGGGATGTTTGAGTTGAGGCTCAATTATTGGTCGTAAGCCGTAAGCCGCCGGCAGTGACGATCAAATGTATGTAGAAGATGGGTTAGGTGAGGTGAGGTGAGGAAGCCGAGGAATGGAAGGATCAGGCAGGTGGGAGGAGACGTGATGAATTAGGACGATCCGGCCGAGAAGGGGGAGTGGTTATGTATAATAACAGCTGGGGGCAGCAATTGAGAATGTGACACAGAACGCGGAGCGCAGAATGCAGGATGAAGGACGCAGGGCAGGCGCGCCGAGGAAGTTGTGCCGCCTTGCCGCCGTCGCAAAAAGCCAGTCACGGGCCTGAGTAGGCTTGGTATGATGTCTCCTAGCACCGGAACAAGGCGAGGCAAGGTAGGTGAGTCGGCCAACGTCAGGCCAGACCGCAGACCGCGACTCTGGATGGAGACGGTGTGTAAGTGATACGACGGAATGGCCAAGCGCCCAGGTCACGATGGACGCAGGGTGGTGGATCCGAGGGGAAAGCGCGAGTCTCGATGGGGCGCTGTCTGAGATGGGCATGGTCGTGCTGAAAGGGAACAAAAGCAATAGTCGGGATTTTCAGGCGGGAGAGGGCGAACGGGAACCCAAGATCAAGGTGGGAGGGATGGAGGAGTTACCGGCTGGCAGGCATCCCATTTGGAATTACCAACATCCACCAAAAACCTCTCTCTTCCAATCCTCCAGACACACGCGATTGCTGTTGTGTCTCGAAGAAGCGACCTGCGTGGGGTGGGCGCTGGATAGGCGTTCGATGCAGGCAAGGCGAGATGCAGGGAGGGGTCGGTTGCTTGGTGGGTGCTTGGTGGGTGCTGGTGAATGCTCGCGTGATGGCAGTAAAGGGCAGGTCCAGGTCCTGAGAAGAGCAGAATGCACCAACCAACCTGATGCTGTGCCGTCCTGGGGACCTTGCAAAATTGATCTGAGGTTCCCCCACAGCGCAGAGGCCCCCCCAGAGCCCGCCTGGTACCCCCCCAAAGCCCGCCTGGTACCCCCCCAAAGCCCGCCTGGTGCCCCCCCCCCCCTTCCTCCTCCTTAAAAGCCTCCCCTCCAGGCCGAAACCCCCTGTCGATGCGCCACCAGCACTTTACAGTCTTCTCGAGTGGGCGAATCAGGCTCATCGCAGGACTATTCCTGTCCTAAAGGTCGCTTCATTTCTTTCGAGAAAGCCATCATGCATTCTGACGGCGTCGCCAAGCTCAGAAGCGTGCTTTCACTGCAGACCTAAGGACACAAAGTCGCATCGGCGGGGTGCTGATCAGTACCGCATCGAGCCGTTCCCATTCGTCGTTTGTCACCTCCAGCAAGGTCTCCAGGACCCCTGGGCCCACTTCCATTCTAGTCCGCCGCCTCCGCCGCCCTCTCCTCCTCCTTCTCCTTCGCCAGCCTGAGACCCCACGCTCGACCCAGAAGAGCTGTTTCTTCGGCACGTCCGCAGGGCAGTTCAACTTCTCCAGATTGTCCATGTCGATCCCACTTCGCAGCCGGCTGTGGACGGCAGACGCAGCTGCCCACCCGAAGCAGCCTCTATCTCCCAGTCGATCACCCCCCTGATACGACCGTCCTGAAAGATGAGGTTCGAGCTATCTGCGTCCTTATGAGCGAGGACGAGGTCAGGATCATCCCCGTGCTCTACAAATACGACCCCTGTGCTCCCGTCGAGTGCATATTCCTGGCAATGGCAGAGGCTTGAAGTTTGAAGTCGCGCTTTCTCTTCTGCATGAGGTACGATCAAGCCACAGCAAGCGTCACGCCCGGAAGCCTCTCCTACACGAGGACGGGCCGGTGGTCGATCTACATCACCGCAGTCGGGCCAACCCTTTCCCACAAAGACGAACGAGAACCCCCGAAGTTGATGAGCACTCACCTTGCCGGCAAAATAGATCCGTGGGACCCAAATGTCCATCTGAGAGAGGACCGACTTGGCCGGCTTGATTGTTGTCACCTCGTTGGCATCTGTCCGAAAGTGATCATGTATTCAGTGACCTCTCATATGCGACGATTTGACGATGACGCTCCTTAGAGCGAACACGTCGCGGCCGCCGAGCTCATCTGGATATGTTCGATCTCCCTTGCTGCAACGTGAGGAAACCTCACGCCGGTACGAGATGTACATTAATGCTGATGAGCCTACGTGCCGCGGCTCTGGACCGAGGTCGTCCGCCTGCGGCTCGCCACGGCCACGGCCGGGTTTTCATTGCCTTCGAAATCGCTACAGAAAGGTGGAATGGCGCCTGTGCATTTCTCACATGTGAAGCATTTATCCAGTCTGTTGGCATCAAAAAAAAAAACCAGCGCCGACCGTTGGCAGCAGGCAGCAGAAACAGCGGCTGCTGATGCACGTCGGCGGTGACATCGGGGATGAACCTGAGACGACGTCTATGGAGCCATGCGAATCGAATGCTGGATATCGCGTCGGGTTCAAAACATCAATGGGCGAGGCGAGCTTTGTCGAGTGAGCACCTACCTTGTTGGCTGCGGTCCAACCACGCACGGGCTACACTCGACTGAGCATCGTCTCTGTGTCCGCGCTTGCAGCCATTGCCATAGACAACATGCAAGGAGGATTGACATCGTCGTGGATCCCCCTAAGATAGATACATAGCTGTCTGGCCGACTGACCCGGATGTCTCGTCGCAATACACCTACACAATCTCTTTCTCGCCACCAATTCAGAACGCCACAAGGTGCCCGACGTATGAAATTATTCCACCTGTAGAGCTCGCGCACTGCTGATCACCATTCGAACGATTGAACCTTAGGTGGGCTGAGCGAACTTGTGCATTTGATGTCGTTTTTTAAGTAACTCGCCACAAGCTCCCTGCGATTCTCTCACGCGGAGAATCTGTCCAGATGAGGCATGGGGCAAGACCATGGCCGAGCAGCCAAACCAGTTCACGAATCTGATAACTATTGACCATATAGGTCCCAGCTAGTTGACGTTCGTCAAATGTTCTTCAGGTCGCTGAATGCTCCTCAAGATCGGCGTGCCGCACAAGTGTGACATCCAGTCCGAAACCGAGGTTCGTACGCTAGGCCTCGGTGCCGCTATCTAGGCTTGGAGTCTTCCAGTTCCGTGCAAGCGCTAGCTAGTGGGCGTTTAAAATGAAGAGTGACCTGTTCTTTGTTCCCGTGGCGTGCTGGCGAGGTGCTCCGGACGATCATTTAAACTACATGCGATGCTGGCGTGAAGGTCTCTCGGCTGGTGGTGTGTCCGCTCGACGATTACCCGACTTCGGATCCGAATGCTCCATTCCGTTGACACGGTCAGCGTTGGCTCTGACGGAGAGGCGGGCTCCATGCCGCGTCGGTTGCACGAAGCTTAAAGTATGTTTCCACTTGAATAGAGGTTTGGGAGCGGGGAGGTTGAGGCGCACCAACGAATGTTCTGGACGATCCCGGGTCCCGCAGTTCCAGCACGAAAGCACTGATACAAAGCTTCATGACCTGGCTGGCTGCCGCGACTCAGTCATTGGAAACCGCCGGCGTAGGAACGCCATTCGCAGTACTCGTCGCCAGAAAGACCCGGGGGATTGTTTGGTCACGAACTTTCTTCTTCATTATGGGGTCGTGGAGCCGCCGAGCTTGGCGTCTGCTTAGGTGCAACATCGACACGGGTCTGGCCAGGTCATCTTCAAGGGCGGGCATCTGTGTCTTGGCGATACTATATTGTTTCATGCCGTCGCGATGCTGAGTTTGTTTGTAAAGAGACGAGCAACCGAACAGGCTGCCTCTTTTTGCTCAGCCTGGTGGGTAGGTAGGTAGGTAGGTATCTTATCTAGAAACCAATAATGAAGAACCCCCAAGTATGTTGACTCGAAGCAGGCAAGCCCCTCACTGTAGCACTTCATGCGAACATGCAACAGAGGTTGCCGCCCACCATGACGTTGGATGGCATATGCAGACTCAAGGTGAAATGACGAGGCAGGACGACCCCTCAGACTTCTCCTTCCCCGTTAGAAGCAACGACAGAAGGCAACAGAACCCTTACCTTAACAGCTAGTTCAAGCCACAACGGCCAGGCAAAAGGGGACTCCGTCACACGAACACTTTCATTGGACAGGGCCAGTTTGGCATGAACATGAGCCTGGCGCGAGAGGTGTGAGGCATGACCAGTGTGCGCCGTGCTAGGCCCTGGTCCTAGGTTCTACCTGCCCGGTGGTTACAAGTCACCAAGTCGTTACTGCCCGCCCTGATGAGTAGTCTGAGAGAAACTTAATGGGACATCCGTCCATCCTAGGTCCCTGGCCAAACCATACCTGAAGTAACTCGAGGCGACGAGGATTCTCCGCTTTCCATCTATCCATCTTTGGTAGCTCCTCACCTGAATAAGGAATCGGATTTCCTCCCTTTCATGTTCCCTTCCCTCGTATCCATCCTTCTCCTGTAGCAACCTCGCGCCGAGTCTCACTCGTCGTTGTGAGGGCGACCGCGCCACGGACCCTGAGACCATCCAAACGCCAACCGGACCTCTCCCCTCCCCTCCCAAACGGACCCCTAGCCTGACGCAATTGGGCCGGGTTGGAGCCCCTAGTCTCAGAGACATTCAGGGTGCACTGCAACCTATACCAACACTCTCTCCCTGTTGCTCGACACTTTGCTGTCTGCAGCGCCCTTGACCCTGACGATACCGGTACTCGACCAAGTCGAGACGCACTCAAGGCGCCTCCGACATCAGTGGCTCAATCTTCTCAATCGCTGCCAAAGTCTCTCGCGCGCCGTGTTGTACCCTCCCGCCCCGGAGCGACTCCACGACTCGTCCGCCATTCCGTCACATCTCAGCGCCCACACAGCCTGCAAACAAGCCTGCTTGTAAGCGCAGAGGTGGAACCCAGCAACCATAACCACAGTTCTGGACCACCAAAGAGATCCAACTAGACCAGGGCTTCAACTCTTCTTCGATTGTCTGAGGCTCTGCGTCGCCGACCGACTTCAATTCCATCCATCCTGACATCACTTAGTCAGGCGAACCCACCATTGACAACCTGCAGCTGGTCTCCTTCACTAGAGACCAGTTTGCCTCACTTCTCCCCCCTCTCTTGTACGTCCCTTTTACTGCCCTTGTCATTCTCGCTGCCTGCCTCTCCACGCACTGCTTGCACCTTCCCCTTCCTCTCCTTCGGTCGCGGCCATGGCCCACCATCGTCAAGGGACCCGGCAGACTCACAGGAGTTCAGAAGGCTCCGGCTTCCCCCCGCGATCCTCATCACGCCTCGACCGCGAAGCCGCCCACCGATCCGCCCCCGCCGCCTCTCCCTCGCGACCCGCCGCTGCGCCTCCCGTTGTCGATCCCGTTGCACCTCGCCCCAGAGACCGGTCTGTTCTCGCAGCCGATGTGCCCGACAGCTACCGCGATTCCTTCATATCTATTGTTGACGACCCTTTCTTCCAGCGATTTGACGACCACAGTACCCACGACTTGCAGCGATTCGATTCCGATCTATCCTCCCACGACGCGACCCCGATCCGCGATGACGACTCTGATGACCAGCGCTGGCCGCCACCTCGAAGAGAGTCCCTAACTATTGGACACACACCTCATTGGGTACGCCGCGCTGTAAAGCGCATGCAGGTACACCGGCATGATTGGCGCTGACCGGCTACACAGCAACCAAACACGGCCAATATGGATAGTCTCAACATAGCGTGCGTGGTCATACACACATAATCCTGTCTCCCCTCCTCCCCGCCATCAGTACGATGTCCACTGACGCTGTCCGGATGACAGAATCATCGGTGCCACTGGCGTCGGCAAATCTTCCTATATACAGCGCGTTCTCGGGCTGTCACGCCCCCCAATCTCCAATGCCTCGAGCGTCCGCCTCGTAGTTGATAACACTACCTTCGGCGTCACCCTGCTCGAACTCGATCTTGAATATTTCGACATGAGCCCAGCCCATCCCATACAATGGCCAAAGCAGATCAACGGCCATATAGTACCCCGTGTCGATGGCGCGCTGATACTATATGATGTCACCAAGGGGGAAACAATGAAAGAACTCCCCGAAACCATTGGTATGATAGACCCCAGCCATCGTTGCACTCGGACAGATACTGACACCGCCGCGCAGCTGCCCTCACCAAGGCCGGCCTCCCGGCAGTCCTCGTCGCCAACAAATGCGACCCTGGAAACGTACGCCAGGTCGACACCCAGCTCGTTGCCAATCATGACTACTTCAAGTCATGTGTTGCTACCTATAACCTTTCCTCCAACGCACCCGAGAGGGCACGTGCCTGTCTGCACACAGTAGTCAAGGCGGCAGTCGCCAACCGTAAGGGTAGGATGCAATCGTCTCACCGTATTAGCGAGCTGAGACTGACTCGTAGGACAGATCCTCAAGGGGCTGAGCCAGCAGCGTCGCGTCGGCGCGCGGCATCCACTGCTAATCTCGACACACTTGACGCATCCACCAACCGACCCCTCAGCCAACAGAGTAAGCATAGCCGCGCGAGCTCGGATCTGTCCCTGCTACGTGGTGCTCCTATCGATCAGTACCGACCATCGTCCCGAAGCCCCCGCCTCAGCGCTTTCAACAATGCCCAACCGGGCGCCTCAACGTTTGCCGCAGAGCCTTCTGGCGACGAGTTCAATCAATCCGTGTCCAGCATGCTCCGGACGCCTGGGATCCGACTAGACCGCGCGCCGAATGATTCTTTCTTAGACATGGACGAGTCGGACGCAGAATCACGGAGCAGCCCCGATGACATACCAATCCTACAACGCAACGATGAAGCTCTCTCGTCCGATAAGCCCGTCAAGGCCGCCGCGGGCGTCTCCTTTGATACACTCGTTGACCGATTGATTTCCTTGAAGATGTCAAGAGCCGACAACAACTTTCTCGAGGTGTTTCTATGCCTCTACAGGAAGTTTGCAGCTCCGGGGGAGCTCTTCTCGTCTATATTGACGAGGCTCGACCGTGTCAGGGACGACAAGACGACACATTACCTGACCAAAACCGCGACTCAGCTTCGTATCATCGAGGTGGTAGCACGGTGGGTGTCTCTGTACCCAGGCGATTTCGCCCGTCCCGCGACGAGGCGAAACCTTGAGGAATTCATCCGCCATCTCTCGACAGAACCCATATTCTGCATTGCGGCCCGACAGATTCGCCAGCATCTTGAATACAGTGTGGTGGAAGATGACGATACAGGATGGGCCAAGTCGGATGACGTGGCTGACAAGGCAGCTAGCCGGGTCCTGTCTAAGGATGCTACCCGGTCTATGTCAGACATATCCGTCGGCGTGAGCAGCTTGTATCTCGATGAGGACAAGGTGGGCGATGACAGACCATCTGGAAGCTCCGACTTTTCGCAGGTTGACAGGGTCAACAGTTTCGTCTCGTTGCAATCCTTTGATGAGTACGAGAGGGAGGCGGCCACTATGGAGCCGACAGATGTGTTGCCCATGAACAAATTCCGTTACCATATATTCATGGATATCCCTGAGGACGACATTGCCGAAGAAATGACGAGGATCGACTGGGTCATGTTCTCGTCTATTCGCGTTCGAGACTTCGTCAGACATGTTAGTCTGCCGATTGACCAGCGGGCCAAGTGCAAGAGCTTGAAAAACGTAAACCGCATGATCAATCACTTTAACCATGTGGCCAAGTGGGCGGCGAACCTGATCTTGCTGAGAGACAAGCCGAAGCACCGGGCACAGATGCTAGAAAAGTTCATGGCTGTCGCGGGCAAGCTCCGGCGCATGAACAACTACAGCGGCTTGGCCGCGGTTCTGGCCGGCATAAATGGAACTGCAGTGCATCGGTTGACGCAGACGTGGGCACTGGTACCGCCGGACAGGCAGCGGGCGTTTGCAAAGCTGGGCATTCTCATGGGCACGCAGAAGAGCCACTTTGCGTACAGGCTGGCTTGGGAGAACTCACCACTGCCCCGAATCCCATACATCCCCTTGCACCGGCGAGATCTAGTCTCGGCGGAAGAAGGCAGCAAGACGCTCATCGGCACGGACAACGATCGAATCAATTGGAAGAAGTTCGAGGTCCTCGGCGAGATTCTGCTGCCCATCATGAAGAGTCAAAGCACTGCATACCCAAATCTTACAAAGCTTGAATCGGCCCGGGAGCTCATTCTGGATTGCCGTATGCCCACAGATGACGAGGTATGTTGAATGTGGATAAATTCTCGTCTCTGGTTCTTGCTAACGGCGTTACAGGAGATCTACCAGCGCAGTGTACAAGTCGAGAGCACGACAGGCGGGCCATCGGACCTATCGAAGAAGAAATTCCCGTGGTTCGCCAAGTAGAATAGGCCAACAACAAGGGTATGACCTTATGACGGCCACATGGATGTATTGAGGTGGCGGCAGTGAGAAGCGCACATATGGATTCGGCATGTTTTCTTTCCTCCTCGTTCGATTTTCGTCACGCAATGCCGGCCGGCTGAGCTCGCCGGCAGCGAGAAGGTGGCTTCTAGATATCCCACAGCAATTTCATCGGGTAGGCGTCCTGGGCGTCCATTCCTTCCTCCGAGGCACTGTTCCATCAGCATCGCGCTTTTTTGCATGTCGTCAGAATCGCTTCATTGGCGCGGTCCAGACCGGGCGACGGCCTTCCCGAGGGCGGTTCGCTAGGAAGTTCTTAATCGCTAGCGAACAGGGAATTGCGAGCCGGTGAGAGCACGGGCGCGGACATGGACATGGGCATAGGCATGGGCACCGGCGCCTGGCTCTCAGCCCAGCCAACGACGTCGTTGAGGCTCCGGAGGTAATTTGAGTGCTCAGAACCGAGGAGCAGGCGGCGAGAACATGCGCGACAGGCACGTTTCGTGGCTTATGGCAGGTGCATCGCCGATCGCTGTCTTGGTATCGACGATGGGTGGGCGGGACCTACCTCCGCCATGGCCCGGTCCTGGGTTGTGGTCTCGCGTGGCGCACTTCAGAGGTGAGGTGCCTGCCGAAGCCCTGTCGTTTGGGCATGACGGCATTGGTGCAGCGCGATAATAAAAAAACATGCAAGTGGCGGGTGCGGTGCTCAAGGCCTCAGAGCCCTGCACGGGTAGCCGAATTGGGGAGGACGCGGGTGAGTTTCAGCAGCTTGTCGGTGTCGTATCGCAGGCGCTAGAGCTACCTGACGTCATGTTCGGAGCAAGCTGTGTGGTTGATGCAGTTGCTGCATTCCTTAGCGGAGGGGCAGGGGCGGTGGGCTATCGCAAGAATACTCGGCGCTACCGGTTGCAGTGCCGGGGATTGGTCTCCAGGACCTGTACCGCTGAGGTAGATCGTGCCATTCGTGTCCAGGCGTACCTGGCTATCTGATTGCGGTATGTTATTACGGTGGGAAGGAAATATCTGACAGGTCCTCCTTTCCCATCTCGGGGGGTCAGAAGAGCAGGGAAAGCGGCTGGAACAGGAGGAGGAGCATTCAAGACCTCCATCCTTGTCTCTCTATCCTTGTCTCCGTTGAGCTTGAGCTGGAGCTTGGCGTGAGATGCACTGGGCGCCTGGGCGAAGTTCACCCCGCTACCCTAGGTAGGTACCTTAGGTACTGCAAGCTACTCGCTGCTCTTCCCGAGCCTCCCCCTCCATCGCTAAATGTCTCCCATGTGCCTGCCCGTCCCGAGTCCTCTTCCCACAGTTTCTTAATTCTCTGCATCTGTGTCGCATTAGACACTGAAGCTATCGCCGTGACTGTGTCGTGACGTGACCTAGCAGTCTCGAACAGGCTAGACCGGCGGACTTCCTCTATCTACCTCACCAGTACCAGTACCGGGCGCACATCTTTCTCGTCGCTCGTCTTTTTTCTTCTTCTACTCCCCAGCCTTCACAAGCAACTCACCTCCCCAATCAATACACCATGGTCGTGTTCGATGGCCACGAGTACCTGACCGAGGAGGAGAAGCGTCTCGGCCAGGACAGGAAGCGGGAGAAGTACTGGAAGAAATGGGGTCCCTATGTCGCTGAGCGCCAGTGGGCTACTGGTGAGCATCCGACTTGAAGCCGCGACGCCCGGGGCGAGACCCATTGGACCCTGTTAACGTGTCGGATACAGTTCGCGAGGATTACAGTCCTGATGGCGACGCTTGGAGCCGTACGTCCCTCCTGTGTATAGGACTATACGGAACCTAGCGGGCACTGACTTGCTTTCCAGATTTCAGCCACGAGCACTCGCGCTCCCGAGCCTACAGATGGGGCGAGGACGGTATCTCGGGCGTTTGCGATACACATGGCTTCCAGAACATTGCGTTTGCGTTTTGGAACGAGGAAGAGTGAGTGGTCTGCGTACTGCATCATGCTGCCTCAGGGCCGCTTTACTGACCGGTTGGTAGTGGTTTCCTCAAGGAGAGGCTCTTCGGCCTGTCGAACCCCCAGGGAAACCATGGTGAGGGCGTGAAAGAGGCACATTTTCATGTCGACAACACGCCTGTAAGTCGAGTTCACCACATCCATTATTGCGATCACAGCTGACATTGACCTTCCTCCCAGACCGTAAGCTCTAATCGTTCCCCATGTCCGCCACTACTCAGCTCACACGTCGCAGCACTCCTACATGAAGTTCCTCTACAAGTACCCCCAGAAGAAGTTCCCTTACGAGGACCTTCTGGCAGAGAATGCCCGCCGCGGAAAGGAGGACAATGAGTACCAGATTGTCGATACCGGTGTCTTCGATGAGGATCGTTACTGGGACATATTTATCGAGACGGCCAAGGAGTCGGATGACCCCGACGAGCTTCTCTTCCGAGTTACTGCCTGGAACCGGGGACCCGATCCAGCGCCCATCCACATTGTCCCCCATATGTGGTTCCGCAACACTTGGGCCTGGGGCCGCGAGCCCGAGGACAAGAAGCCCTCCCTGGGTCTGCATGGAGAGAACCAGGTCAAATCCAAGCACCATTCGCTCGGCGAACGCTTCCTCTCCATGTCACCCTCACCCGGCATCGGAGCCAGTGGCGAGGATGTTCTCCCGAAGATGATGTTCACCGATAATGACACCAACTTTGAGACTCTTTATAAGCAAAAGAATAAGACTCCTTACGTCAAGGACGCCTTCCACAAGTACATTGTTGACGGCGAGAAGAAGGCCATCAACCCCGCTCAGACTGGTACCAAGGCCGCCGCCTGGTTCAACTTCAACGAGGATGGTGGTGTCAACCCCGGCGAGTGTGCCGTTGTTCGTTTCCGCTTTTCCAGGAAGGATCTACCCTACTTCGATGAGGGCGAGTTTGACGACATTATGGACCAGCGTGTTGCTGATGCCGACGACTTCTACTACAGGATCAGCCCCCTACCCATGGCTGACGATCTGCGCAACATCCAGCGTCAGGCCTTCTCCGGTATGATGTGGACGAAGCAGCACTATCTGTTCATCTGGGACCAGTGGGCAAACGGCGATCCTACTCAGCCGCCTCCCCCGCCGGGCCGGAAAGCAATCAGAAACTCGCAATGGAAGCATATGCACTGCGACGACATTCTCTCAATGCCCGATTCGTGGGAGTATCCCTTCTTTGCTGCTTGGGACAGTGCGTTTCACTGCATCCCGCTGGCTATGATCGACCCGGACTTTGCGAAGAAACAGCTTGACCTTTTCACGCGGGAGTGGTACTGCCATCCGAACGGACAACTTCCTGCGTAAGCGCCGCCTCCATATACCTCAAGCATAGGACACTGACAATGTATAGGTACGAGTGGAATTTTGGCGACGTCAACCCTCCTGTCCATGCCTGGGCCACCTTCCGAACCTTCAAGATCGAGCGCAAGATGTACGGTCGCCAGGATCTCGACTTCCTGGAGCGTGTCTTCCAAAAGCTGCTCCTCAATTTTACGTGGTGGGTTAATCGCAAGGACTCCGAGGGCAAGAATGTGTTCGAGGGAGGTTTCCTCGGCCTCGACAACATTGGCCTTTTCAACCGGTCCGAGCCTCTTCCTACTGGTGGCTCCCTTGAGCAGGCTGATAGCACTGGTTGGATGGCCTTTTACTGCTTGAGCATGCTGAACATTGCCCTCGAGCTGGCGAAGCACAGGCGTACGTACGAGGACATTGCGTCCAAGTTCTTCGAGCACTTCATCTTCATCAGTGATGCCATGACCTTCAGGACGGGCGAGAAGGACGAGAAATCGCTCTGGAATGACGAGGATGGCTTCTATTACGATGCCATCTCCTGGGGTGGCCCCTGGATACAGCAATTGCCAGTCCGCTCGCTGGTTGGCCTTATCCCACTCTATGCGACCATGACTCTGGAGCCCGAGCTCATCAACAAGCTCCCATCGTTCAAGAAGCGGGTTGATTGGTTCATTGAGAACCGTCCGGATATGGCGGAGCGAAACATGGCCAGTTTGCAGAAACGTGGCAAGGGCAACAGGATTCTGCTGTCCATTGTCAGCAAGGACAGGTTGGAGAAGATTCTTCACCGCATGCTCGACGAAGAAGAGTTCTTCAGCGAGCACGGTATTCGCTCCTTGTCCAAGTACCACAAGGAGAAACCCTTCTCCATGGAAGTCAACGGACAGAAATTCTCCGTCGGCTACGTCCCTGGCGACTCAGACAGCGGCCTGTTCGGTGGCAACAGCAACTGGAGAGGACCCATCTGGCTCTGCGTAAACTTCCTCCTTGTCGAGTCGCTTCAGCGTTTCTTCCTCTTTTACGGCCACGAGTTCCAAGTCGAATGCCCCACTGGTAGCGGTGACTACATGCATCTGGGTCACGTCTCTGAAGAGATTCAGCACCGACTGCAGCATCTCATGACCCGCAACGACGATGGTCGGCGTAGCATCAACGCCGGCAACGACTTGCTGGATTTTGATCCTCATTGGAGGGACTACCTTTGGTTCTACGAGTTCTTCGACGGCGACTCTGGTCGTGGCCTTGGAGCTACTCACCAGTGTGGCTGGACGGGTCTCATGGCCCGCATGATTCACGACACGGGGTAAGTCTCGATTGAATGACCTCGATGTCATAGACTAACAAACTTAGTACCAACTGCCGCCTTCCTCACACCCCACGCACCCCGTCTGTAGGTATGGCGCACTATTTTGACGACGTTTTCACGCGGAATACGGGCCGTCGTGGATCTGTGCACTCTATTCGTGGAATTCGTCGATCTTCTACTGCACGATCCATTGACGCGAGGAGTGACTTCGATAACGATGTTAATGGAGACGAGTCTCTGGGCGATTCGACGCACGACCTGGACCGCCAACGTGAGACGGCCGAGGCGGACCAGCACATGCACCAGTACATCAACAGTCAGCTGGAGCGATACCGTGACGACAGGGGTGCCTCCACAGAGTCGCATCACGACGAGTATGAGGCGACTCCTTGAATGTGGCCACAGTGAAGGAATGCTATCATTCAAGTCTCATATATCTTGCATGGATTCATGACATGAGGATCGGGGGTCGACGCCTGTTTGCATTACCTGTGCGTCCTAAAGAAACCACTCTGCTGTTAAAGTGTCATTTACAGAATGAAGCTTAGATGAAGATGGACTGAACAGAGAATACCCGTGACATATCCTTCATACTGCATAATGTGGCCTTGTTTCGTGGTGCTGAGTGTACGATATGTGACCTGCCGAGGCCGACGTACATGTATCACGAGTCCCAGTCTCCGTGCTAATCTTCTCGGTGCTGCAATGCACCCTTCGCAGTCCAGAATGGAGAAACGATACTAAAGTTGAGGTTTTCAAGCGACAGAATCCTTTCATCTTAATGGGATACAAGGCCAAGTTTGCGACATTGCATAGTTCCGTACCAAAACATCTCAGCCGAGCACAAGACGAGAAACAACAAATTGTCAGTGGACGGTCTTTCTGTAGAAAATGCGTGCTTCTACCACAAACTACTATGTATGCACAATCCCGCCATCCGGACGTCTAGGCAGCGCAGGCCCGATTCGCCTGTCGACGGATCTCATCACGCCCCCGCCCTTGACGCATAGCGCGGGCCTTTCTCATCCCAGTACATCAGGGGTGAAAGAAGGACCTCGGCGGGTTTGACGCTCATCTCCCTCCGCTCCGTCTCTCCAATTACCGGTGGAACAGGGGGGGGGGGGTTTGGTTGTTTTACAGGTTGTCCGTGAGGAGCTTGTTCATCTTGGCGATCTTGGAGGAGACGCTGAGGTCGATGGTGCGGTCGCCGACCTCGACAATGAGTCCACCGACGATCTCGGGGTTGACCTGGGAGTCGTCAGCTTCAAGGGCGAACAAATCGATGCCGAGCCTGTGGCGGCATTCGGGTGAATAAGGGTGTGACGTACCTGGTTGGTGACCTTGAGCTTCTTGCCCTGGCCGACGTAGGGGGACTTGGCGGCGGCGGTCTCGAGGCGGGTGAGGGTCTTGCTGTCGAGTTGCTGCTGCCGTCAGTATCAAGTCCGATCTCCAATTGGCACGCATCTCGCGGTGTGCGCTTCATCCCATGGGGATGCAGAGCCCGAGGAAACTCTGCCCTCACGCGAGAGGCTTGATGAGAGAAAAACAAGGCATACCTGAGCAGAGGTGACAATCAGCTCGACCTCGCCCTTGGCGGCGGCGATGAGCTCGGCGAACTTCTCGCAGACGCCGGGCAGGATTCCGAGGCGGTTGTTCTCAGCGAGGGCGGCAAGGAAGTTGGCGACGGTGTCGTTGGCGCCGCCGGCCTGCTTCTTGAGCTCGGCGACGATGGCGGACTTGTCCTCGGCGCTGAGAGTTGGAGCATCAAGAATGGCGGTGAGCTTCTCGTCCTTCTTGAGGAGGGCCTGGAGCTGAGTGAGGGCCTTGGCGGTCGGGTCGATAGAGGAGGTCTTGACGGCCGCGGTGTACTATTGTGCTCATAACGTTAGTCGTTCTGTTCTTGAGGAGCCATCTGAAAGACGTCGCTGCGGCACGGCTCGGAGCCAATTGGCCTCGGTGATCGGAGCAGGATCAAAGGTCGAACATCAAGAAGAAGGCGGGCAATCGTACCAGGGCCGTGGCGTAGGTGCCGTCAACACCGAAGACGGAGATGGGGGGCGTGACGATGTCGGAGGACGCGGCGGCGGCGTAGGTGCGGCGGGCGGCGAGGGGCCTGGCGACCGGGGCTGACGCACGGAAGGCGCGGAGGGCTTGTCTCGACAGCATGACGGCGGTATTGAGAGGGTTGTGGGTTGATGGGAGGGTGGGCTTTTCGAGGGTCGGGGAGGATGGGGGTCGTGGGCAGCTTTCGCGGTTTTCCAAGGTTGAGGTTTCAATTCGGCAATGGGAGAGTGGATGCCTTATCCTGCTCGACCCGAAGTGAGGCATCAACTTGCCAAGCCAAGGGAGAATTTATATGAGCACTGCCCGCCACCTGTCGACTGCTCGATCGTTCCCATCCGTCTCCACCTAGGTACCTAGGTACTACGTAGATACCTAGGTTGCCTTCCAAGGTTAGGAGGAGCTGGTCTCATTTCATCTTGCCATGATCACCTGTCACGTCCCAGCTGGTAAGCCAACACGAGGTGCCTTGAGCTTGGTAATCTGCGGATCATGCATCAATCATCATGCATTCGACAGCCGCATGCAATCCATAAATTACAGTGTTATCACAATCGCGCCCAAGGTCAAACCCAATGCCTGCCCTGAACTGGCTGATCCCAAGCATGCTTTCATTACAGCCGACGCGATGAACAACACCCAACGCCCAAAGCAACCCATTCCCAACCCTCTAATTCATGACGCTTCCCGTCTCTCATGTGATCCCATCATCTCATCTGGTCCCCGAACTCCCATGCAACCCGCTCAATCGCTCTCAATCATCTTCGCGGCGAGGTCACTAAGCGGGCCATAGAAGTCCTTACCCGAGTCCAGCTTGTGCTCGTCCACGAAGAGCACGTACTGCTTGAAGCTCGTGTTGAGATGTGGCTCAAGGCCTAGCTCGCGGATGACGGCGTAGTGGTGGCAGTAGATGTGCGCATAGACACGGTACATGCGTTTGAAGATCTGGCGCACCAGCGACGGAAAGCTCTTTGGGAAAGGAACGCCTGTGTACGTTAGCAGCCGCATCATTTGATGTGGGACATGATGCTGATCTCTCACCAATTCGGCTGGGGAGTATGCTTTCGTTGTCGATGGTGCTCTGGACCCACGTCATCAGGTGGTTGATGTAGTCGGGCGCCGACATCTTAGTCGGCTTCTTGTAGTTCTCGTTGTCCTGCCACAAGTACTCGAACTCGTCTGTCGCTTTCATCGGGAAGCAGGACTCGGGTGAGCAGAACTCAGTGATGGCGCCGTAGAGAAGGTTGATCTGATTGTAAAAGTCGACCACTGTTGCGTCCGCTGTTAGCTATGTCCACTCCGTCATGGGGTATTTATTCCAAACGCACTGTTGACCGCCAGCCACTCATCCTCATCCTCTCCCTCGGGTAGCTTCACGGCCTTGCGCAAGCTGCCGCCGCCCAGGGTCGCCTCGGCATACTGTCGGAGGGCGAGGCCGTTGTTCGGGCCGCCTCGAATTGTCGCGCGCTGACGGGCTTTCCTCGCGTTACTGTCATTATGAATCCTATCAGCATCTGCTATCAAGACAGGTGCCGGGCACTGCAGCTCCGGAGCCTCGATGATGGTCTCCTCCTCCTCGTATGCGAGCGGGGCATCGGGCACTGCAGGCGGGATGGGCATCAAGGCCGTCCGCGCGCTGATGTATTGAAGGAAGGTCATGATGGCGCTGCTGAAGTGGTACTGACATGGTGTGCGGAACGGGAAGGCTCATGATTACGGCACTTTGGTGCGGTGGTCGAAGGTGATGTCGTCGCTCCAAGGGGCGAGGCTTGGACTGGCTGCTCATTCCAGTGGTTAGCAGGGCAATTGACGTATCCGGGTAAGCACTAGTCTCGTACCTCTGGAATAGCAATATCGTTTATCGACAGCAGTTGGGGGAGATAGTCTGCTGTTGAGAATGCGGTGGCGCACTTGACTCGTGAGATTCCGTGATGAGTAGGGTATGCGGGCTGGAAACATTGAGTCCTGATGTCCTGCGGTCAGGGTCGGGCACAGAAGAGTGGAGGGGCAAGGGGGATGGTGTTTACAATGTTTCCTAATTGGCTTGGTTGCTGGGCTGCGGGCCTCAGCCACAGCATGTTGCAGTGCTGTGGCTTCCTGTGGGGGTGGCACTTCCTCCTGCCTCTTTACCTGTGGCCTCACTCGCCTCACCTCCACACTTGAAAGCCAAAACGCTCGAGATTGTCAAGCTATCCGTATCTGCTTCGGCGGAAGCTCGTTGCGGTAATCATCTTCTAGAATCATCGTCTAGAAGAGTATGTGTGTCGGCTATGTGGACAAGCACGTCGCCCGGTGTTGTATGTAACACGCCGGTTCTTCCACGACCTTCGTTGTCCCTGGGTCAATTGACGTAAATCAGGAGAGGAGACCTCACAGAGCGGCCAAAAAAAACCACCAGGCAGTCGACCACGAGGAGAACCCTCTAAGGGTGGCATGGACGACAGAATGGGACGATATGAAGCCTTGGAATAATGGACGATGAAGATCGGCCAAAGGAGTCGTATACCCGCTTAACCGCGCTGTTCCTCACACCCAGCAGCCCCTCGCCATCCCCGCAATCTTTTTGCCTGGCTGCCGATGCTGTTGAAGAATTCAGGCCACATGGCCGAACACTTAGCGACAACATCGGCATCTTGATTTCCGCAAATCATGAAGCCTGCAGCTCTGGTCGACTGCTGAGTCGCCGCGTCTCGGGCAAGTATCGAGCACACACGTCACCCAGCTGTTGGGCCTGCCCTCTTGGCTGACATGCCATAAGGTGCATTCATGCGACATGGACTGCCGGCTCAACTTTTGAATAGCCTCAATTCGCGAGTGGAGAAATCCTCCGCAGGCACATGGCCTAGTCAGATTCCCCCTCTTCCCTCTCCAACCTGTCCGGGGAAGCGAGGCAATGAACCATGGAAGACGTCGTTTTCGGCTCATTGTTCACCGAAATCTGCCGATCACAATGCTCATGGGGACTAGCCATGCAACTCCAGCAAATCTACCAGCGGACTGGTGTCGGACAGTAGCGTATCATGGACAACGCGGGTTCAGGCAGACTCGATGGATCGGATCCTGCCTACGCAAGTGCAGACATAAAAGCTCACGTCCACTGCTCGACTGACGCATCATCACACTGAGTTATATGCTCCGTGCTACACTCAGAGCCCGCAGTTTTCGTGATCCAACATTATCTGCCATCATGCGGTCATCATACTTTTTATCTTCACTTTACACCCTCGTGGAAGCGACTAAGGGGGCCAAGATCGATAGACAACACGTTGTGCAAGTCTTCAATCCTCGCCGAAATGCTAGCTCTCCCGAGACTCCTTTGCAGGTCGGCAACGGCAACTTCGCGTTTGGCGCTGATGTGACCGGCCTTCAAACGTTCAGCCCCTTCGCTACCATGTCGACCTGGGGTTGGCACAACTTCAGTTTGCCAACAACTCCAGGCCAAACATCGGTCAACGGTCAGCTTCCATGCTGGTCTTGTGGGAGTTTAGCTGACGTGGAGTAGATTACAATGGTACCGAGTGGTGGACCCATGACCGACTTGTTCAATACAACATGCCTAATGAGAACAACGAGGACATTGCCAACTGGCTGAGAGAAAATCCGCACCGCATCAATCTGGGCGCTATTGGCCTCTCGTTTGGTGGTGACAATGTTACAGAAGAAAGTCTCCAAGACAAGGCGCAGGAGCTCGATCTGTGGAACAGCGTCATCAAGTCTTCTTTCACATACAAGGGCTCTGCCGTCAAGATTGAGACTCGAGCTGACCCCAACTCTGACACTGTGGCAATCAGTGTTGAGTCAGAGCTACTTGCCTCCGGAGACCTCGGAGTTTTCTTCGATTTCCCCTACCCTTTCAATAACAAGTTTGACGAGCCCTTCGTCGGACTGTTCAACCAGACAGACAAGCACTCTACCTCGTTGGTTACCTGTGGGAACCAGGCTAAGATTCACCACGATCTGAACACCACGGAGTACGACCTGACAGTCGAGTGGAGCGGCAAGGGTAAGGTCACTTCTCCCAGTGACGGAAGCCATCGCTACACCCTGACTGTTGAAGGTTCCGATAAACTGGAGCTGACAGCCAATTATGCGCCTGTCAAACCGGCACACCGTCCTAAGTATGATGAAATTGTGGCCGCCACCGAAGAGTGGTGGCCCTCATACTGGGAGAAGGGCGCATTTGTCGACCTCACAGGATCAGCCTCAGAAGATGCGAACGAATTGCAAAGACGCACGATTTTGTCTCAATACCTTGTTGCCATCAACAGCGCTTCTGACTATCCGCCTCAAGGTCTGTAACTCCGAATACCCATATCGAGAACGACTTGCTGACTCTCCCTAGAATCCGGCCTAGTCAATAACGGATGGTACGGCAAATTCCATGTAAGCCACATAGACAAGCCCGTACCTGAACCCATGCTAACACATACAGATGGAAATGATTCTCTGGCACCACGTCCAGTTCGCCCGCTGGGGTCATTGGGATCTCCTCCACCGCGGCCTTCCGCACCTGTGGAACCACCTCCTTCAAGGAGCCTTCGACCGCGCCGAAATTCAAGGCTACGATGGCGCTCGTTGGGGCAAGATGACAGATCCCTCAACTATTGACGCTCCAGGCGAGATCAACACACTTCTCATATGGCAGCAGCCACACCCAATGTACTTCGCCGAGCTTGAATACCGCGAATTCCCCAACAACGAAACCCTCGCACGCTGGGCTCACCTCCTCGATGCCTCAGCTGACTTCATGGCTTCATACGCCTGGTTCAACGAGACAAAGGGCGTCTACGACCTCGGACCCCCGATGTACCCCTCCTCAGAGAACACAAATCCCAATATGACCGTCAATCCACCATTTGAGCTCGCTTACTGGCGATTCGGCCTCGACGTCGCGTCTGACTGGCGCAAACGCATGGGCCTCCCTGTTCCGGAACCCTGGACCATGGTCAAGGGTAACCTCGCCCCGTTGCCCATCATCGACGGCACATACCCCGTCTACGAGGGCGTGCCGAATATGTGGGTTGACCCTGTGACAGTGTACGATCACCCCTCGATGTCCGCCATTTACGGCCTACTCCCGCCGCCGCGGTCTGGCGAGCCACTCAACCAAACGGTCCTCGAGGAGACAGCGGCCCGGATATGGAAGCTGTGGGACCTAGACGGGTCCTTTGGCTGGGATTTCCCCATGCTGGCGATGAATGCGCTGCGGCTGGGAGATCCAAAGAGGGCGGTTGAGTATCTGCTGCATCCGACGTTTCAGTTTGACGATGCTGGATATCCCGTGGGCGGTACGAGGGTGCCGACGCCGTACTTCCCTAGTTCGGGGAGTCTGCTGATGACGGTTGCCATGATGGCGGCGGGTTGGGATGGGAGCGAGGGTGCGCATTTCCCGAAAGAGTGGGAGGTTGCTGTAGAAGGGTTTGTGCCGGGGATGTAGCTGGCAGTTAACGCGAGATACGAGCGTTTGGTAATGATACAACATGAGCTCGTCTCGGTTCTTGTCATTGTGATACCGCCCGAAGAATGAAGCGTACCTCAACTTGGGCATTGGGAACCTGAAATTACCGAGATTCCTGAGTATGCGACTGAAAAAAACCTGCGCCTCGGGCTCCCTGGGTCGTCCCAGCCTCACCGACCTACCCAGCGTCGCATCCAGACCCCAGACCTTAACAATGAACTTGTGCACAGGAACAGAGGCTGAATGATTCTATTTCTGCTGGCGTCCGCCGCAAAAGCAGTCAGACTCAGGGCACACGGCATTTCACAATATTCTGCCATCAACCCAACCAGCCCTTCCGCACACCTAAGAAAGCAGGCATGGACGACATCCGTGAACGTGGAAAACTGTGAAACCTCTGCCCTGCCCTCGTCCCCCCTCGTCCTCCCCCGCTCGCCCGCGAGGCTCCCCGCTTCATTCGGTTCGAACAGTACTAGAGGAGGATCTCTCCCATGTTCTCCCCCTCGAATCCGCTCCTCGCCAGCTTCCGCAGCCTAGCCTTCTCCTTCCCCTTGTTCGCCTCCTTCCGCGCCTCCGCGAGGCGGTGCACGACCTCGGGCTCCCCGAGCTCGTACCCCACCGGCGGTTCGTCGTCCTTGTCGAGGTCAATTTCGCCGAGGAGGAGAACGTTCTCGCCGCGCACGAGGAAGACGCCGCGCTTGATATCGGCGTACAGGCCGCCGCGCGGCTGCTGGTCCGGGGACGGGGTCGTTGCTGAAGTTCGCGAGGGCGAGGGGTGCGGGGCGAAGACGCGCTCGACTGTGTTTTGGAGGACGAGGTTCGCTTGCCTTTTGTCAGAAACGCGCTCGGGGTGATGCTGCTGAGGATGGGGGAGGGGGTAAGGCTTACCGAATTGGTCCCAGCTGCGGAGGACGCCGATGAGCTTGCGGCCGTCGCGAAGGGCAACCATGAGTTTTTCTAGAGGGTGTTAACAATGGACAAGTCGCTTCGCGGCCTCTGGCTGAGGAAGGCTTACTGTCGGTAAGGTCGAGGAGCTGGGCGGCCGTGGTGAACATTTGTGGGGGGAGCTGCTGCTGCTGTTGCGACTGAGGGGGAGGGACGCCGCCGCCCAGGACCTGCTGGCCCTGATGGGAGGGGTCTTCTATAGAAAGTCGCTCCATTCTGAGTTGTTGGTGTGTTGCGTAGTGTCGTGAGGATTGCCTTGTATCAGCGCATTTGGCTATGCGGTTGATATACTGGTGTGGGACGTCTTCGGCGTCGTGTAGGCCATCGATGGCGGTCAATGTTTGGTGAGAGTCCACGTACTGGTGACTATACTTCTGAGGATCGAAGCCTCATGCAGATACTTGTCGCGGCTTTGATGTCGGGGGTGCGGTGCGCGCTAGAGATGGTTGTCTGCGATCGCGAATGGTCGAGCAATTGAAGTGAAGCCGTCACCGGATTCAGGTGGATCGGTCGCCCTGCGTCCAGATCCTGGGCGGAGTACACTACACAGGTACACAACCGAAAGCTCGGCTTGAGGTGGGGCTCAATTGAGGCTGGTCCCGGAAAATGCTTCTTGCAAGCCCGCGCACCGCCTCACCTGGCACCGATTACCTACTGGGCAAAGGGCCTGAGAGTTTCGACAGGCTTTTCTGTATGATTCTTGGAGACTACGTAAATAAACGACGGCCGAAGTAAATTGAGCACTCTCGCTCAGTACTGTTTAAACAGTCTATGAATACTGTGGTGACTCTGCCATCGAGCCCTGAGAACCTGGCAGTGGCTCAGCATCTCACGGACGATCTCCAGAGCCACACTGCGGGGTCATTCATCCACCCTGCCACGGATGACCAAGTCCTAAAGGCAACCTTCAGGTACCTTAGGGAAGGTGGTACCTATGTACCTACCTGTCACAATCACTGCCCCCATCCGCTGCACTAGAATGAGAATCCTGGAACCTCGCCTCAAACATTGACATGCAGCATGCGCAGCAAAAGGTCACGTTGTTGGGTCATGTTCGATGCCAAGGTGCTTTTCACACGTTTCTACCCTCAACGCGGGATATTAGGCGGATCATGACGCGGTCATCCATCGACCTCTCTTCTCGCAAAAGAAGAATGCATGTCCAATGTCCTGGTTTCTTTTGTTGCCTTCGAGAAAAGGAGACGATGCCAGTAGCCTGATGGAAACTTAATGCAGTCCCTTTGGTGATTCTATGCCCCGCCATCCGATAACGCCGTGTTCCAGATGCATTGATGTTTGATTCATGTCTTTGGGATTGGTTAATTTCGCGTGCAAGGTTGTAAAGCAAATGCAATGGCCTGGAGACCGTCTCGAGAGTGACTCTGAAGATTGTCGATCCATTGGAGATCGGAAACCTGCCTCACGAAACCCCCTTCTTAATCTTACGAGGGCAGCGGCACGATAATCGGCAGTGGTGATTTCTCTTCGTGCGCGATATCGCCTAGAGAGTGCCAATGTAAAGCAACAATGCAGCCCTTCAAAGGGGCCAGGGGTACCTCGCTCGGAAGGTGCGGTCGCTCGGTAAGCCTCGCTGCAAAGGGCTCACCGTGTCATGGTACACCTGTTCAGGGCCTCAAGGAGCTCTGGCCGCAGGGCCAGAGCATCCTTAGCCTGAGTGTAGGTCATCCACTGCCGCTCCCTCTTGTGCGCCTCGGGCCACTTGTCTTCCTGCCGGGTGACGGTGGCCTCGTAGAATCGGTATAGGCACTTGTCCTTGCTGCTGCCGTGTTTCGGGGCGCGGGTGTCGGGGATGTCGCCGAGGTCGTAGTCAATCTGAACAAAGATGCCGGCCTCCTCCCAGGCCTCACGCTCGGCTGCCTCGGTGCACTCCTCGTCTGTCTCCCAACCGCCCTTGGGCAGAACCCAGCCTTTCCGGCGAGTGGATTGGATGAGCATGACGAAACGCTTGTCCTCGGTCAAGGGCACGACGCCGGCCACCAGACGCTCGTTCTTGGAGTTGTAACCTGTAGAAGGGGGGCGCGTGTTAGTGGGGTTCCCCGAGCTCCGAGTCGGCTCCAGCAATTTTTTCTGACTCTACGGTGGAGGGGCGGCGGGCTGTCTTGATGGAAAGACAAAAATACCTCGCACACTTACGCTGTTTACTCCTTCCTACACGCGACTCCATCGACTTTTCCTTGGAGGAAGACATTGCGTGTCGGGGTGGTCGAGATAGATTTGCCGTTGGGGGGCGACAGCTCAAGGTGGGGTGGGGTGGTGGTTGGCGGGCGGTTCAGTGTCTGAATCACTGCCACTGGTGGTTTGGCGGGGTAGAGTCGAGATGGCCTTTTTTTTCCCTTGGAAGGTGACACTCCAGACAGCGCTTTTTGAGAGCAAAGATAAATGTGGCAGAGGGTAGACTCTCTGCGCGAGGCGTTCAGGGTGAATGCGCGTCTCAATGACTTTTCAGCGACATGGTTGCGTCCGAATTCGAGGATTGAGGTCTTGTTCGGGTTGATTGGACGATTTTCTGTGATCTCAGAAAACGCCGATTGTCGCCGGTTTGGTTGGTTACTGAGGAACGGGTGACGCGTGGGAATTGGGGTTCAGGTGTGATGCAGAGCGAGGGTTGTCCACCAGAGAAAAAGAGAAAAGAGGGATGGAGGTGTGAATGGGGCGGTTTGGATTTTCTTCACAGTCAGGTCAGATCAGATCGCGGTCTGGAGAGAGGGTCGACCTGTGACTGAATGATGGGAACCTACGGTGGCTGCAGTGAAGCTTCGTTGGACAGACAGGGCAAGAACCGCTGTGGATCCAGGCGCCGTCTCAGCGTTTCCGAGTGCAGGAGGAGGGGAAAGTGTATTCCGGGTGTGATGGAAAAGACCGAGAGATTGTCAAGTCCGGTCCTGTTTGCTCCGATATGGTCAGGTCGTTGTCTGAATCCGAAGCCCTGAGGCAAAGCTCAGAGGCGGGTTTGGAGAAGTGTTGAAAGAGCGAACGTTCAACGTTGTACAGGGGTGGCCGCAAAGCAAGGGGAGCTGCGACTGGGACTGGACGCGCAAAAAGTCGGGCCTGGGGCAACGGAGCGAGCGAGCGAGCGAGGCGAGCAAGCGTTTCGTCAGGTCTGGCAGGTCTGGCAGGTCTGGCAGGTATGGTTTGCGGAGCTGGCCGGCAGGCGCGGTAGGTCAGGTACGCTACTCGTCCCAGCGCCAGGTAAGGTTAGGTAGGTAGGTACCTGATGAGGTGTCTCTGTCGTAAGGTACCTTAAGGTGAGGTAGGTGAGGCCAGGTACCTCTCTTCTCTGGGCAGGGGATGACGGTGAGGGCAGAGCAGACGGGCGGCCCAGAGGCTAAGGGGTCGACGGGGTACAACTGGATCTGGTGAGGAACCGACGTGGATCGAAGAGGGTGATAGAAAGGCAGGGAATATGACCACGCGACACCTCAGAGGCGGGCAGATGCTCAGCAACAAGGCTTGAGACGAAAGGGGGTAAGGGAGTCAGTCAAAAGTGGACGGTGCGCCAGGGCCAGGTCGGGTCAGATCGAGTCGAGACAAACGAGTCGAGTCGAGTCCAGGCCGATTGATGCACGCAGCTAGACCAACGGCGGAACCAGAACCAGAACCAGAATCAGAACCAGAGCCAGCAGTCAGGACAGCCCGTCCGTTGTTGACCTTGGGTTTGGGTCGTGGGTCGGAAAGGGGGGGGTTGTGGAAGCCTCGTGTCATGGCCGCATCCAAAGGGAAATTAGAGTTGACTTTATATACTTAACCTGAACGTGCTTCAAGCTCGTTTGCACTCGTCTCTCCCGCCCCGATGCTCGCGGCATGGTCGGTACATCGTGAGGTACTTCACTGTGAGCAACGAGACTAGCCTTGCCAGAACCAAATGCCGCGATTGGAACTTGACTGGTGGGCAGGGAAGTAGGCAGACAGGCAGGCAACGCGGGCAGGACAGGACAGGGCGTGATGCTAAGCTGATCGGAGGGGAAAGTGCGGAAGAACGAGAGGAGGTTGTGTGGATGAGAAGAAAAATCCGAATGATGAGATGGACGACCATGAGGGGGACCCTGTCAAAAGGGCAAGGTGTGCGGTGCGAATCTGGTGCGAGGCCCGTGTGCGCCCGTCAGCCAGCCAGACAGGCGCGCTACAGGCACGTGTGGTGACAGTTGCCGTTCAGTGGAGCGTTCGACTGAGCATCGCAACTCCCGCCCAGCTGGTTCCTGTCCACTTCCAACCACATACTAACTGGCCACGGATTAATCGTCTTCTTTTTCACACATGACCAGACGTTTCAGTCCCTTGGGCGGCAAGCCAGGGTACGGCCTAACGGCTGTCCACAGCGTGGGGTGCTGCAGCTGATCACAAGTCACTGTAGTCATGTTGAGCAGGTACCACCGCCTGGGAAGCTCCTACTCTTCGGCCCAGGTTCCCGTGTGCCCCCTTCCAATGGATATGGCAGCGTTGGGGGTCAATCACATCCAACGGGCGTGGTCATGCCCTCGTAGAGGCTCCCCGAAAGGTGGGCCGTGTCCATGACATTCAACGTCACCCCACGAACAGGCGTGGGTAGCCATGCATCTGTTCGGCTCTAGAGAATCTCTCGACACATCTCCAGCATCCACTTACTCATCCGACAATTAATACGTCAGCAACTGATGTTTCTTGGGTCCCGCTCATTGCTGGGAATTTCTGTCCGCAGCACGCTTCGAGACATGATATGGTGATCACCATCTCCCATACATTGGTCCCGTGTGCGTGGCCAACGTCTTGCCTGAAGCTTCAATATTCAACCTGTGGCGGTGTCGATATTGACTTGCGGATGCAATTTTTTCGAGGCACATGGCTGGCTAGGTGGGTTAGAGGATAGCAAGTGAATGCACATTCGAAGTCCGGCATGCTGGCTCTGCCTTAGGGACTCGCGGTTCAATCGACGACGACGCCCTGCTGTTCACGGGTGGGATGTCAATCCCAGGCAGGCTGACTCCTGTCTTTTAGGTATTAATGTTACTTTTAATTTCTGTCGTCACCTTTAGTTCAAGGCTTTTGCCTATGTTGTGTGTTGTGCAACGACACCGTGTCGCAGTCATTCCTGAAGCAAAGCGGTCGACCTCCTCGCTCTGGAGGCCAACAGCCACCGCCCTTGATGGTCACCTGCTGTACTCCGATGTGTCACTGACAGTCAGATTATTAATCCTGGTGCTGGTTCAATTATTTCCGGCGCCCTTGTTTTCTAAATGCGCTGATTTATGGTACCTCCGATGCCGCAAAACGTTGAATACAGCTTCGAGGTTGAAGCAAACAAGCTGTAGTCGATGTACCTGGCACGATCTCTAGAGATTATGGCTCGCTACTTATTATAGTGAGAGTGTTGATAAGATCTGCTTGTTTCTGGCTCTGCTGGTTTGATTCGAATCAGTAAGGATGACTTACCGGCTATGGCAGTCGACCAACCTCTCTGGTCGAGATGACACCGCACACATGTCAACATAATCTGGGTTGCTTAACGCCAACAAACTGTCGTCAGGTAATTCAACTAATTCTAAATCCACATCAAGCTGACTTCAACTTCAGGTAACGCGCCGTAGCACGCAGACCAGACTCATCGCTGCCAAGAAGCAGGATCATAGTACTTCTAAGTCCCCTTTTTCTCGCTCTCCATCCTTTCTCCTTCACCATCCCTCCGCCATCAAACCCCTTCCCAGACATCAGCTCTGATTTTGGTTCACTGGAAAGCCTCCGAAATCAACTTGAAACAACTCTTGTCTGATTTGGACATTCTATCTTGCTTCGTCTGCAGTCTGGATAGGAACTGCCCACGACCCAAAACGTCACTAAGTCGACTCTCGGCTTACGACCGCCTTTCGGCCTTCATGCTGTACGGAAATCCGTACGATATTCCGTGGTTTCGTCTTTCGGGGCATGTAGTTATCCGGTCTTTCTTCCATTCAGTAGAGAGAACTCTGCATCGCGGTATGAAGGTTGCCGTAACTTCCTTTTTCGCCTGTGGCATGCTAACAACACAGGAAGCGACGCCAACCAGGCTTCCTCTTGGCAGACTGACTTTTGATTCACAGCGGTTCATCAAGGAATGCCTAGACTTACAGGTCTAGTTGAGCTTCGTCTTTCTACAGCCTCGACGCGTACATGTCCTTTTGTTGATTGCGAACTGAGCACTTAACCCTACACTCACATGACAAACACGTCTGCTTGCCATTGCCCAGCCAAAGGCCATTTCGCCATGAAAGAAGAGCTTGGTAACAGAAAGCAGCAGGTGAGTACAGTCCCCGATCGTTTCGGTTGAACAGCAGTCAATGACCGGTGTAGTCTGCGCCCAAGCGATGTCTGACGCCTAACCGCGCGCTTTTCGATTCATACGGCGAAGCGCATCGTACGATCGCTGGATACCCAATTTCGCCTTATCAGACCTATGATGAGGAGCTTGAACTTCCGTCGCTTTCCTGCGATGCAGTCGCCCCTCAGACACCCATGAGCCTTGAGGAGAAGTCACAACCTCAAACTGCCCCGTTCGGCGCAAGAGTTACTTTGGGCAAGATGGAACGTCATCAAACCACAAAGATGAAAGCCTCGCGATCCCATTATGATAACATCAAAAAGAGGAGCACCGGGCAGTCTGGATTTGACATCACACACCTATCCGGCCGTGGGGGTATGCAATATCCCATTGTCTTTGAACACGCTTCATCTCCAGTCCTCTCAACCCCTCCGTCGCGCTCTCAAGAAGAATATCAACACATTCGAACCAGTCATCAAGCGGACTATATTGGCGAGGAAGTTACGGTTTTAGATGCGCTGGAAAAGGGCATGGGTGATGGGCCTAATACTGGTAAAACCTTCAAAGATGCTGACCCCGCTGGAGGCATCACGACAAACTCTGACCATTCAATCTCTGAGTTTTACGATGCCTTTGAAGCAGACCGAGAGTACAGCTTCCTCTGCAGCCCCGCTGAGAAAGAGGTCTCGTCTGCTCTGCGTCAGGCTATCGGAATCAGCCAGCCTTCTTCTGGCCAGCTTCTGCGATCTCGAGAGGACGGGGCTCCATCATTTCCTGCCTTTGACCCCGCAAAGTTCGCCAGCAGACTGCGAGCGGAAAAGGCCAAAGAGGCAGAGCGCAACGTGAAGCAAGCTGGAAGCTTCTACAACAGCTCTGCAATCAGCTCGGCCTGGCACATGTCTGACACTGAAATCAAGGTGCCCACATCGCCATTCCCGCCTCACTCGAGCAATTTGGGCACTCCCGAGCCTCAGGAACTTTGGAGCCACATTGACCTAAAGGACGGTGTCATCGAATCTCCTTGGACTGCGATGCCCGCCACTTCAAGCGTTGCAGACCGGGCGCAAGACTGGGTAACAGTCTCTGAGGAGCAACAAGATGGTCCCGGGCGTCCCCTTGGCCTCTCCATGGGGAGGGTGCTCACGGGAAGCAGTATCGCCAACTACTCGGATCATCTGCTTGTCACCAAATCTGAGAGCATCCCCATCCATGACCCGCGCGCCATCCATCCTAACGTCATGCCTTGGTGGGATAAGCTGCCAAGCGCGGGGATGGCATCCCAGTCATTCCGCGGAGGTCCGTTTTCGCGCCAGAACGAGCAAAGGCCCATCGCTGCCATGTCTCAGGGTTCGTGGACCCCATTTGGAGATCGCGTAGTTGCTCTAGCTAATAGGGATGCAGATTCTCGCCAAACTGCATCGTTGCCGGCGTTTGATGTTCGGAGGGCTTTGAGCAGGCTTTCCACCACTGGACGCCAGTCGAAATATGAGCGCTTTGATGACCGGGAGGGGCTCGAGATGCAACCACTGCCACTGAAGGGGCAGCGAACTTCACGCAATGCATTCCCGCGTGGCCGAAACCGCCCGATCACACCTTCCATCCAGACGGTAGGAGACGACCATTCTCAGGTCCCGCTGGTTCCAGCTCGGCCGCTGAGTAATTACGACAACCTCCACTTTCCTCTGGTTGCTCTGCAGGATGCTCAGCGCATTCAGGGGTACCGCCGTGCAAGTGGTCTTGAGGACCAGGCCACGTCTGGCAGTTTCGTCAACTACCATCCCATGGTGGCTCGCAGCGAGCGACACTCCGCCCTCCTGACGCCGCCTCCCCGAACTTTCGTGCGGGCTTCGTCTCTCTACAGCACCGACCCGCTGACCCAGAACATGTACGGTGATGAGACGGCACACTCTTCTTGTAGGTTCAACCCCCGGATCGTCCATCTGTCTCTGCCTCACAACTGACAGCTTCCAGACTACAGCGACCCGCTGCGTCAGAACCCAGTCCGGACTTCTGGCAACCCATTCCAACGCGGCCAAGACAGTGTCATGGACCGCCTCTCCCGTCGCAGCGCATACCTGACGGGCGGCCATCTTCGGCAACCTCGCCTCACGACGCGCAGCATGACCCGTCGGTTCCAAGATGGCACCGACCCAGAGTTGGGCCGTCTAGCAGGCAGGGACAGCGACTACCGGCACCACCAGCCCCTACCTCTCTCGCGAGAGGCCCAGAAGCGCCAGGAGTTCTTTTTCCTCATGACGGTCATCATCAACCTGCCCCTGCCATTCTGGGGCCTGGCTGTGCTCTATGGCAAGATGGACTCTGCCGTGTCGTGGTGCACAAAGGGTGAGGCGTACGGTCTTGCAGAGCGGCACAGGGGTTAGATCCGCCTGCAGCTCTTTGTCGAAACCGTTTTGTATGTGACCATAGGGATCCTGCTCGTGATGCTTGTTCCACGAAAATAGCGGGACGGAGATGGGGCCAAACATGTCCAAGGGGACAAAGGACGTTTGGTCGGGAGGAGGCTGGATAGCGTTGCCGATTTTCTTTGTGCTTTCCTGCTTTGCGCTTTTTCTCAGTCTTGATTCAGGCTTGGGTACCTTATGTGATTATCTCATTCCTCATGGAAGGAGTTTTTGAGCCCGTTGGGCTGCAGAAGACGTAGTAGAGGGTTGGAGACTGTCTCTGGTGGACGGCGAGGAAGGTGGCTCCAGCCAGCGGAAGGAAATCGATAGGTACTGGAGCCATCAGGGCTCAGCGACATGTGAAATTTCGAACATGCGAAACCCATGCTATCAAGCGCAAATCCCGCTCTTGCCGTGACGCTGCTGTCGGCATCCCATCCTCAGGCCTCCCAGCGCAAGTCAGCCAGACGGATGCGTTTCCATCCAGAAAAGGAACGCAAAATCACGAGCCAGACAAGACCTTCAGGGCAGAAATCGGTAGCTGTATTGAGCATTAAAAACATCTAACAAATGAACATGCCCCCGACTCAAAGTACACCCCCTGCTCGCTCGGGCGGCCCACCCTTCAGCCCCGTCGGCGTGTTGAGGGCCCCTTCTTCGTCGGCGTCGCACTCGCAGAGCCAGTCGACGAAGGCGCGGCGGCGTCGGCGTACGAGACGGGCTCGGCCTTGCGCTTGCCCTTGGCCTTGGCGGAGGGGGCGTTCCAGTAGTAGACCATCTGGGTCGCGAGGACGGCGTTGAGGGCGAAGCCGGCGATGAAGCCGTAGAGGATGAGCTTGTCATCGACCTCCTGGAGGGTGGTGAAGATACGGGTGAGGGAGCCGACGAGGTAGTTGAAGACCTGTTCGCAGTTGTTAGCATGACGATCAAGAAGAAGGGGGGAAAGGAGCAGGGGGGTGACGCACGGTGAAGGCGCTGAGCTGGCCGGTGCCGCCCTCCTGCCAGATGGCGAGGATCTGAGGGATCTTGCTCGCGACGCCGACAACGCCTGCGCCGGCCTGGAGGACAGAAAGCTGCTCCATGCCCACGAACTGATCCGTGAAGAGGCTACCGAAGGCAACAGCGAGGGCACTGACGAAGACAGCGGCGAGGGGCGCGCGGCCGGCGTAGTTGAGAACGAGGACGGTGATGACGACGTTCTGGGCGGCGATGAGGGCGGTCTCGCCGTAGGTGCTGAAGGGGAAGCCATTGCGGTAGTTGTAGGCGAGCGAGACGACGTAGGCGGCTGTCTCGAGGGCATAAGAAAGGACAGAGACGCCAGCGGGGGACTTGGAGGAGACAAGCTTCAAGATCTGGGGCACCTTGACGATGGAGGCGGCGGCTACGATGGCGAGTCCGAGGGCCTTGGAGACGGCAAGCTTGAGGCAGACGTCATCGGTCAGGGTGATGTCGCGGACGAGGGAGGTGTGGCACTGCTCGCCAAGGAGGGAGAGGGCGAGGTCGTTGATGGGGCCGGGGAGATTTTGCGTGATGGGCTGGAGGACAGGGCGGAGAGCTTCTTGGAGGGCGTCCATGGCGGCGGTGGTGCTCAAGAGCTGAGTTAAGTGTAAGGGTGGAAGAAAGTAAAGAAAAGTGACGCGCGATCGGCTCGTGGAAATTGAAGCTGTGGCTTGACAGGGAAAAGTTTCTGGAAGTTCAGTCGCGACACGTTGAAAGAAAGAACTTGGCGTCACTGTCACTGCTGTCAGGCTGTGGGAGCTTGGGCCAATCGGCTTTTTTATTAGAAGGTCGGGCAGGGTAGGGGAATGACTGATTCACCCCGTCTTATTTCCATCATCGACCCCCCCTGTGGATGGTGAATCGACCGACCCTATTGTGCTCAACCACTGCCTTGCAATGGCATTGTGCTATGGCCTGCGCCTGTTCCCCCGAAGACTTCTGTCCCACTGCTTTACACTTGAAGTTCGTTCCAAAACCCTTTGAAGAGCTCAATCAAACGCCGTATCAGGATGCATCAATCAGCAAAACTGCCAAGACTGAAATGCATCAGAGACCTGGGAAACGCCATCTTTGTTCCAGCAGTCCTGAACAGTGACGAAACCCTTGTGCCCAAATCGCCAAAATACCAAGACATCAAGATGACCTCGACGAAACGCCAAGCCTGAATGATCACTATCTGCTGTATCGCTCACTTCCGCGACTTTCGCGTCTTCTTGCTACGCTCCTGGAAGGCGGTGATGAGTTCCTGGCATTTGTCCAGGCTAGCGCGAGGCTCCCAGGTATTCTGGCTGGCTGGGTAGCTTTTCCACTTGACCTGATAGTAGTGAACGCCTCCTTGGCGGTCGATAAGGGAGTCTTCGATCGACTCAACCTCCCACTCTTTCTCGGTGTCCTTGTCGCCGTATTTCGGCGCTTTGGCAGGTGTCTTGAACTTCGGGGGACGTCCCCGGCGCTTCTCTGCCTTTGAATGAACAGCCTGGGAAGTCGTAAAAGCGGCTGGAGAAGCCTTTGAAAGGTAAGCATAAAATAATCTCGTCTTAGACCACTCAATGGCCGCGTTGATAGATCTCACCTTGACCACTGGACAGCTACCACCGCCGGAGGAACGAACGCGGGACGATCGACGTGGCTCCGAAGCATCTTGAAAGTCGTTAGCATTATACCCAAGAGCAATTCATCTTTCTTCAGGAGTATCGACTCATACCAGTCGAGCTGCCAATACATTGCTTCTTGACAGGGGTCTTGACGATTGAATTGGAGGACTGGCGCTTCTTGGGAGGTCGACCTGGACCGCGCTTGATGGGGGTAAAAGACTCGATCTTGAGTTGGTGTTCGACGCTTCTGTGCTCACCAGACTCATCATCACTCTCCTCGTCCACCCTGGAGCGTCTTTGGCCAATGGGTCGGGAAGGAACCATTTTCTTGGGACGGCCCCTGCCACGCTTGACGGGACTGAGCTCGACGACGTCAAGAGGCTTATCAATGCTGTCGTCGGTGCTGTCCTCAACAGCGTTGTCACTTTCAGCTCGTTCATCGTCTGTTGCATCGGCGAAGAAAGGAGGCGTCGAAATGCGACGCTTCGCAGCAACGTGACCTGGGCCATTCTTGGTGGGGGAAGGTGCCTCGTTGTCGACACCCTTCAGGTTAGTATCGGCAGCAATCTTGCTGGTTGCTTCCTTGAGCTTTGCCGTCTTCGCGGTAGCAGCTTTGGACTTCTTAGATGGACGACCTGGGCCACGCTTGACCGGATGAGCGGGCACCACACTGGGAACCAAAGTGTCGATATCGCTGACCACGAGTGGCTCGAATTGTTCGGCAGAAGCTTCGTTCTGAGCCTCATCCAATGCTTCCTCGAGAGTCCCCGACATTTCGTTGTCGGCCAACTCCGAGACGGGTGACTTGTGGAAAGCGGGAGGCATTTCAACGCCGTGTATGTGGGTGCTGGTTGAACAGGTCTTTTGGTTGATGTAAAGTGCAAGAATGGGATTCTTGCCCTTTTTGAGCTCCTTTTGATCGCAGCCAGCACCTTCCTCGTCCGAGGTATAGTAGAGACCGATCGCTTGTTCTGATCGGAGGAAAATCAGTGATGGTGCCTGGTGTGCTCTTTCCTCTAGGCAGCGCAGGTGACGGAATGTGAAGTGAGAGAAACAAAAAGAAGTATGAGAACGGGAAGTGAGGAGGAGGGGTCGGAGGGAAATAATTGGACGGTTACTCCAGAGGAGGAGAGGCGGGCACCACGTTGAATTTTTCTAAGCAGGAGGTGATAAAGGAAGGTACACGTACGGCGGCTGGAGACGACTCCGTGGCTGGGCCTCCCTAAGGCCCGGCTGGTGGTGCCGCGCGTTCTTTTCTCTTTCAAAAGACTGTCAATACTCTTCTTGTTGTTGCCGACTATCTCGTCATCTGCAAGGTACGCATCTGACGAAACATTGTTGCGTTCACTGGCTGCTTCTGAGTCACTGTCTTTGTCGTTCAGGATAGTTGAAGCTTGGGAGATGATATCGTCATCCAGGCACTTTTGCTCGTGAAGATGTTTAATAGTCTCAGTAGCGGTGTTACTAGTAGCGGTCTGTCAATCCTGAGCTGGACAGTTGCAAGAATAGAGAATTCCCAACATACGTGTGTATATAGTGAACCCCTGGGGACCTGGGGCAAGAGCTACTCTGCACACCACTCGCCCGCACCCACAAAGGGTCAGTCATGATAAGACCCTTCTGGGAAGACGAAACAGACGGCCAAGTGCGAGGCTGGAGTATGGATAGTAAGTAATGCGCAAAGTGGTGGAACGGCGAGAATGAGAAAGACAGGTAAGTTGGTGTTGATCGGAGCCGCCAGGGTATCCTGCAAGGCAGTGGAGGGCACTGGAGAGCCGAAAGCCTGAATCCGCAAGTACGCTGCAGCAGATCAATGGGGGAGCAGTATCTTGTTGCCAGAAGTACCTAAGTTCCCTGAGCCGCCAGTTTCCTGATGCTATTGGGCCGGATGCTGACGCGACTCAATATTTTGAGGCCATGCCAGGCAGTTGCGCGACGAAAGGGAAGGAACAGGCGGGACCGAGACGTCCCAACCTCAGACGCTACAATATATTGAGCGCCGGAGATAGGACTTGTCATGCCTGCTCACTCGCTCATGGCTCATCCCAACCGCCCACCAAGGGGAGCTTTTGAAGAGCAAAGCTGGTACAGAGTTTGGGTTGAATCTGTCTGATAACACGATTGCTACCGTTGATACAAATCACCTGGAAATATTCCCTCAATTACTACTGCACCAGCAATCCCCGTACGGACAACGCCTCCTATGCCAGAGAAGCTGATGCTTAGTCCGAGTCAACCTCGGTTACACGGTTTTCGTCCATCTCATGGAAACGCCCCGATCTTATGGCCTCCTCAACAGGATTCTGTACGTCAATGATTCCGGTACGCTTGAGCCTGTGGGAAGATGGTCAGCGTGTTGGTATCCAGCGGGAAGCTGACGACACCCACCTTTCAAACAGCTCATACAGCCTCTCCGCTTCTCTAAATTTCTCGTCCTCTGTCATCTCAGGTAGCTCCACAACTCTCTCCGAGTCAAGGAACTGGCCGGTCACCGGGTTGACAGGCCTGGTGGCTACCTCATCCGAGGTGTCTGCCATGTTTCCTGGGGTGGGGATGTTGTTCTTGGCTAGGAAGCCCGAGGCATAGCCAAAGCCCACATTCGCCACGAACTTTGAGGCATCCTTGTCAGACAGGCTATACAGAAGATGAGAGACAACATCTCCGAGCTTTGGCGTCATCGGGTTGTTGGACAGTTTCAGAAGCCTGGAACCTAGTGACGTTCCTCGGCCCAAAACCTCTTCACGATCTTTCTCTGTCGGCAGCAGTGTGGCGCGGAGATAGTGCTTGACTTCTTCCGTCGCAGCGGCTTCAACAAAAGCGAGCACTCCCACTAAAGGTGATAGGAGCTGGTCGAGCTCCCCTTCGGCATACTTGCCTGGCTGCAGCGCAAGGTCGAGCAAGTTGACCAACCTAGCAGCGACGCGGCTTGGTTGGTCCGATGCCTCGGGCGACTGAGGGCATAATGAAGACTGTACCTCGGGGTCTTCGAAGTCGAGGTTGAGAAGTGCATTGATCAGGGAGCTGAATGGGGGGTCAAGTGGTTTGACAGGATTTATGTCTTGTTTCCAGAGCAGCGTGACGATTAGTGGGATGGCAGGTGTGAAGAGAGACTTCCGCAAGGGAGCGAAGTGGGTGACGTTGAAAAGCAGCCGAAGAGTCTCGTTGACGGCCATGTCCTCCATGAGAACCGCGGGTCCGCTGGGGTTCTCTCGCATGTATTCCGCATGACGGGCCAGGTTGGCAATGATGGCGCCTGCAAGGTCGTGATCGTTGATCAGAGTAGGTAGATCAACATTTGGCGCATAGGTGGACAGCAACAGGACTCTTGATAGCAGAAAAGCGTCTTCCCAGCTTTTGGGGCCCTCTTCCTTCAGCTGCTTGCAGGCCGTGCCTTCATGGCCAAGGGTCAGGAATTCGCGTCTCGTATTGGGCATGAGCAGCATTGAGTTGGCCAAAACCTTGAGCGCACCGCGGGCCGTTGCTCTCTGCTGGCTCTCGAAAGCATACTTGCTGAGAGTTCTGAAGCCCTGAAACGTGAAGTGTCAGCCCGACGATGAACTGCAGCGAGAGCAGGCATCTTGCTCACATCTGGCGTGAAGATGGGATCCGCACTTCTGGGGTCACGTCCGAGCAGCTTGAGTTGTTCCAGATAAGCCACTAGCTCTGGTATCGTCAGTGACGGCTCTCCTCTCGAGGGTCTCAGAGGTGAAGCAGTCTACTCACCATTGACTGCAAGGGTTGGTTTCTCGAGGTCATCGTCAAGCTTCTTCATGAGCCTCGTCACAGCTTCGAGCTTTGCTGACGAATCAGTCAGTTATCTTTTGCTCAGGGACGAGCGCAAGCTTGAGACGACGTACCTGGACCAGGCACCGCTAATTGAGAAGCCATTTCGTCTGTAAGTTTTTGATATTTGGATGAGTTCGACAACACCATACTGCATGGGGATTAATGAGGCGACCCGGAAGTCGAACTTCAAGGTGCAATGCTCCAATAATAATAAGCATGACGTCTCAGAAGGAGATGGAGGTGTGGCTGGTGCCGCGGATAACTGAATGGGCGGGGAGATGGTGGCACAGCGCCCCGCAGCGCTCGAGATGGGCCAAAGACACAGCATGACAGGGATTCACGGGGCACACGGACCATCAATTGTTAAAGTGCTTCTACATTTCGCGCGACCCTCGCGCGCGTCGTGAACGTGAACCGCGCCCGTGTCTTATAATGCAAATGCACCCTTGCTAAATTGCCCGTGCCCCATCCAGCTTTCCCGTTACCCAGGCACCCAGCTTTTCCATCCTGAGTCGACCTCCGCACCTTTGACCATCGTCACACTCCGTAGGGCCTCGAAAGATCTCTATACTGGTCCTCTGAGATTCCTCCCATATTTGAACAGCATTCTTGGATCTCTAGTGTCCCCTCTGCTGGCGGAGTCCTCTCCTCCACACCTCCCTTCGACACACATGCACTTGACGGCAACCTCACCACCCTCCCTAGCCTGTTAGAGGGATTCACAACCCCCTTTCGCATTCTTTCGCAACCATGGGGTCTGTCGAAGCTCCCACGAGGCTCCTACAACTAGACGAGCCCCGTCCACCAACTCCTCCACGAGAGGCTCGCATCGATGCCGATGCAAATGCTGCCAAGCCGCTCCTCATCCGCGCAGCATCTGCAGACTCCAGGTCAAAGCTCAACACGCCGCCAGGCCTCAACACTCCTGACCCTTCTACCAACAACACGAACCCCAACACGAGTCGATCCAGGAAGCGGGTTGGTTTCTCTGCTCAAGCCCAGTACAAAGAGGCGCCCCGATACACACATGACAAGAAAGGCCGAAGATCGTCACCGCCGTCGGCCAGTCAACCGAGGCCGGCCAAGGGCATTCTCAAGATAACAGCCTCTCCCAGCCCCCATGACTTGTCCCTGATGGCAGACGACAACGATCTCATGGGCCCTGCGAACATGTCCGACATGCTGGAATCGACCGTTAGGCAACTTGCCGGAACCGACCGAGACGCCAAGACAGACGCCTACATGATGCTGGTTCGCGCTCTGCAAGCTTCCAACAACCTGCCCGACCGAGTCGCCCTTCAAGGCAAAATGGGTCTATTTGTGCAGTTCATCCAGCGCGATATTGTCGCTAAGACGCCCGCTGGAACTTCCGACTCGCCCCTCGTCAGCAAAGCCCTTGCCCTTCTCGACACCTTTCTGTTCTTCCCAGCAATTGCTTCGACGATACCCAGCGACTTTGGCGTTTTCATTGTCGACCACTGTATTCGATCATTCGAGGATCCAGCGTTGCCAAAGGATCTGGCGCGGCGTCTCATGCATGTCATGGCAAAGCAAGATTTCCCACTCAGGGTCATGACGTCGGACCGCGTCAAGAGGCTGGTGAGCGCACTACATGCCATGGACGGCCCTTCAAGGGGAAAGATGGTCGTCGTTTCTCGTCTCAGGATATACGCTCGCCTCATGACCCAAACCAAAACTTACATGGCGGCGCACACAGAGTGGCTGAACGATGTCTTGACCGACATGTTGAGCAGTGTTAAAGATATCAGGAACTCGGCTATCAAACTTGGTTTCGAAGCATCCTTTGTTTTTGGAAAAGAAAAGCTGATCCAGCGCAAGTTTATGGACCTCCTTGAAACGTCTATCGAAGAGATGACCTACATTGAATGGTACCACGCACAGCTCCAGGAAATGATCAAAGGGGACGGCCAGGACAAGGCCGCCGTTCCCAAGATCTGGAGCGTCATCATTCTCCTTCTCCAATACCCCCTCAACAAGTGGCGCTACTTCAACCCCTCGTTGATGATTATCCAGAAATGCTTCAATATCGCCGAATCGAACCGCGAGGCCAATTACGCCTGGAATCGCTACGTCTACACGGCGCATCTTGACGAGCCGACCTTCCACAAGGTGCTACCAACGCTCTTCATGCCGCTCGCCAGCCAACTGAGCAAGTTGGCCGTCCCTCCTGTGAAGCGCGAGCTTGTCACGGGCGGCTTGTGCAACCTCTACTACTACGCTTTCAAACCCAATACGAACTCTGCTTACCTGGACGCCTACTGGGACGTCAGTGTTCAACCACTTACCGATGCTCTCGTTCCGTCGGCCAGTATTCCTGATACAATGAACCTGCACCTTGAACGTGCAACAGTCATCCTGATCGGCTTGCTCGACTCTTCAACGCCACGGATCTGGCGAGATGACCGTATCAAGGACAGCCCCACAGCGAAGCCTGAAGAGCTGCCCATGATCGATCCCAAATGGGTTCGTCGCAATGCTCCCAGAGTATTCAAGGTTATCAGCCCGATAATGGACAACAAATTTTGCGACTTGTCGGACAAGACGAGCTCAACTCACAAACTCTGGCGAGCCTTGGTAGGCTCAGTCGCCTTTGCGGCGTCAAAGGAGATCAAGGTCTCTACAGACACCGCCACATTCATCTCTGAAATGTTCAGCTTGCTTCTCAAGCACTGGCAGGCTGGCATCCCCTCACAAGGAGACAGCACCGACGCAGCGCGGCAGTTTCTTCACGGTGTCCAAGAAATGGTTCTTACAGCGGTCGAATCCCTTGGTCTGCTGCCCTTCACTGAAAAGATGATTTCTCTGGGAAGACTTAGCAACTTTATCCCTGTTGCCACCCCATCACACAGGCCTGGGAAGAACCTGGGCGATGTACGTTCACCGCTGCAACACCTTTTTGGGCTGTTCTCCAGACTTCCGCCCGGCATCCCTGACGACGAAACCTACCTCCAATTTCTGCGAGTTGTTTTCTCGCCTTTCTTCTCGACCACGAAGTCAGCCAAGGCCCGGTCTGAGCTTGCCACAGAGATGCTGCAGACTGTCCCAATCTGGTCTCCTTTAACGGCCTCTTACCCTTACGGACCTTGGGTGTTCACGTCGGAGAACATGGTCGCCGCAATAAGCATATCACAAAGTAGCATTCAGACTACCAGCTCCAGTGGCGACACAATTCTTGGGCACGAGTATCGAACCATCGTCAGAATGCTTGAGCGAGGGTGGAAAGAGACGCCCAATTTGCCACTCAGATACTGGCACGAATTGTACACAGCGCTGGCAAGTCGTGCATTCGAAGAGGTCGGCGAGGCTGGCAAGGCCATCGGTGTGATCGAGCCTCTAGCGAAGATGATTAGAGAGACTCTTCCTGCCGACTCGTCTGTATCGTTGCCACCCAACGCCTTCCGGGTCGCCACTGAGCTGCTCTCATCCGCCCGGCAACCTCAAGACCGACATGCTCTGGAGGCAGCCCGGCGCCGCGTCTGGGGCACAGCTGTGACCGGCTCGAGAGGACCATCATTCGATCCCTTCGATCATCTCTATCAGCTTGTCGACCACCTCCTGCTTCACTTCTATGCCCTTGGTAGCTTGGAAGGCCTCGCTGAGGTGGCTACTCCTTTCTTCGAGGAAATCTCCGACTTCGTGACCCGGTGCAACCCCCAGCTTGTTCTCAGGACGATTTCCAACCTCGAGAGCGGCATCTCCGTCTGGATCCAGGACCAGCAAGGTATCTTGAGCAGCCGTCGTGATGGCGCTCAAGCTGAAGCCGTAAGTGAACATGGTTCGCGGCACCGATTCAAAGCTAACAACAAGTAGGTCAAGAAGCTTTGGAATGCGGTCTGCAAGACGATCTTTTCGGGGGATAAACCTCAGCTCGAAGCTTTCGAGATGCTGCTATGCGCCGCCTTTGAGAGCAAACACCGCCATATCGTGAATACCGCCGCTGAGACATGGAACCGCGTTTTCGAAACTGTCAGTGATGTGCAATACCCGGAGAGGCTCAAGGCTGTACTACTGTCTTCTCAGACAGTTGTCGATCTTGTTCTTCCCGGCCTCCAGGCTTCCAGCGTACCCCCCGAATCTCATAACCGATCTTTTGTCGACTCCCAAATCGACATCCCGGCAGCCATGCCATCATCTTCACGATCTTCACGCCGGGGCCTTTTGTCTTCTTCAGCCAAGTCTCGCCAGCTCGCATCCTCCAGCCCTGCTAGGTTGAATTTGGCGGCCAAACAGCCGTCCAGCAGTACCCCGAAAAGGACGCGCACCAGCGCTCGAAGCACGCCGAAGTCTCGACTGAGGCACGATGACTCTCAGCTTCACTTTACGGCTGTTGAGTCCTCGCCGCTCACTGAAGCCCAGGAATCTCAGGTTCTCACGGAACGACAGCAGGAGGTCCGGGCGAGACAGAAGGATGCCGCAGCTATCTTCCCCGGTCTGAGGAGCAGTCCTCCGAGGAACGACGCGGCGGCGGCAGGTCAGCAGCTCTTGGCCAAATCGACTGCAGACGAAGAACGCAAGCAAAGACAGAGGGATGTCACACCAGAGGGGCGCGCAGGTGAAGAGGAGTATATCATCTCGACCCCAACCCCTCGGCGCGGCCAGGCGCTGGCCATGATTGTCGACGACCAAGACATGACGGATCCTCCTTCGTCTCCCCCGGAGCCTCGCCCGTTTCCTCTGTTGCCGCACCTCAAATCTCGGTCCAGCCTTGGAGAGGTCGATCAAGATTGGCCCATGAGCTCTTCGCCTGTCAATGGATCCCCTGTCATTGGCAAGGAGGATGCGGCGCCCACCGAGATTCCTGATCTCGACATCACCGGCGACGACAATCCGAATGTTTCAAGCCTGGAGACCCACGATTCGGAAATGGTGATTGATGATTCCTTCCAAATGGACGGGGTTCCCTCAAGTGTTCCTTCGGAGGCAAAGCTGCCACCGCACAGGAAAGAGCCTAAGATCATTGACGACGACGAGCCTGAAGAGGCTGAGGGGAACATTGACGAACCGTCAACTCCCCGTCACCGAGACGAAGCAGACGACGCCAAATCCGACGAACCCGACGTCTTTGTCGATGCGTTGACTAGTCCCCAGCAACCCATGACGCGCTCTGCGAAGAAAGCACTCGACCGCCAGGCCGACACCGAGAAGGATGGCTCCTTTGTCATGAGCGACGGTGACGAGAACAGCATGCTGCGGCTCATAGTCGAGCTCGATTCGCGCCGCTGCAAGCTGCCGCTCAGCCACCACCCCGCCGAGTCACCCTCCAAGCATGAGGACGCTAAGGAGGTTCTGGACTGCATCACGGTTGTTGCGTCCGAGGACGATGAAGACGAGGAGGATGAGGAGAAGATGGAGAAGCCCCGCCGCAAGTCGAAGTCGAAATCTCGCTCGCCCAGCACCTCGCAGAGCGTCGTTATCGACAACTCCGCGCCGTCGGCCAGCGAAACCAGCAATAAGAAAAAGAAGCGCAAGAGATCCGCGGCCACGCGGGAGGAGGCGCGCAGCAAGAAGGCAAAGTCCAGTCAGGAGGGCTCGCACAGCCGCCAGGCGTCCATACTCACGGATCACTCGTCCTCCTACTGCTCCGACAGCCACGCCGGGGAGGAAGAAGGGGCCTTGTCGCCGGAGCCCTCGACGCCCGTTAAGGAGACCCGCGCGCGGAAGGCCTCTGTTACGCCTAGGCGCCGCAGCCGCAGGATTTCCAGTGACGAGAAGGACACAGATACAGAGCTCGAGTCGCAGCTGGCGGCCGAGCAGATCGCCGCCAGCAGGAGCCAATCGCTCGCTGTCGAGGAGGAGGCGGCGGCTTCGAGGGAGGAGTCGATGGATCTCAGCCACGACGTCACGCCCCGCGCGCAGCCCGCCGCTGCACCGCCCGTGGAGGAACGCGAAGTCAAGGAGCCGTCCATGCTTGACTCGCTGACCGGCGTCCTGGCGCATCTCAAGTCGGCCACGCTCTCACGAGAGGAGGTGTACAAGATGGAGGATGTCCTGATGGATATCAAGAGGGAGCTGTTCGCGGCCGAGAAGAGGGGGAGAGCGTGATGTTGCTACAAACACCGCATTACCCCGCCCCCCTAACAAAGACACAAACACAAACAGGATGAGGAGGCATGAGCATTGCTCCGGCGTACAGGCGGCATATGAGCTCCGGCGAGGGCTCAGATAAAGTTTTCTCACTTTCTTTTTTCCTTCTTGCACAGGTCAAAATGGTCGCTGATAATTGTGCATGGTGATGAACGGGCATACGTACCACGGGGTGGTCGGACTATACCTATGAATACCTTAGGGACGGCATTGTTTAGATACCTAGTTGTGTAGAGTGGTCAGCCCTGCGAGGCCAGGTCATGGATAAAGCTTTTGATCAACGCGCTTAGTCTGTCACCCATGTACAGTTGTTGGAAGTGATGATTGTCCCTGAAAGCGCCCGTTCGATGGGCTTTGTGTATTTCGTCGTTCGAGTTGTGCAGTTCTAGTATCCTCCCACCTCGACGCCAGGCATGACAAAGGAGACACGCTTGCTACCCGCCTGTTTCTCATTCTCCTCATCGAGTCATCTTGATCCTAGTGGTGGATCCTCATTTCTCGCTTCAAGTTTCAACCTTCCTCGCCTATAGCTTCCCAGCGGTTCACAAGCCCCCCGCCGTGATGACTTGTGCGGCCTCAAAGGCATCGCCGGCTTCAAGCTTCTGCCAACCCTTGACAGCGCCAGCTTCCACGCAGACCATGTTGCGCCAACCCTCATCGGGGGAAAAGTCGGGCATGGACTTGGCCTTGGCTTCCCAGGGGTTCCACACGACAACATCGTCAAGGTTGTCGCGGGTCAAGCTGTAGAGCTTACGGCCCGAAGTGGCATCAGCGACGACAATGGGGACCTTGGGTCCGCCGGTAGGAGTGTAAATGCGGTCCGTCTCGCCGGTGAGAGCGAGGGGCCCAGACTGGGTCTTGGCTGCGAGGGATTCGGTCTTGTCGAGGTAGGGGGCGGCATCGAGGCTGAGGAGGTGGAGGGCGGTGACGTCCTAAATAGAGCCGTCAGTGGATGTTTGACGACGGCTGGGTTTGGATTGCGAGTAATGAATGAACTCACAGGAACGCGCAGATAAGTGTGCAGCAGGACTTGAAACTCAAACGGCTTATCGTCTTCGTTGGTAATAACGAGCGACGTGGACAATGCGTCACGGTCCAGTGTCACGCTGTAGATGGCACCGAACCTGTACCCCCAAGCAGCCTTGGTCGCCTCGTCGAGCCCCGATGAGGCCAAGCCAAAGTCAAGCTTGACACTGTAGTTGGTGCCGCTCTCCTCGGATGACTTGCCGAGGAATTCCCAGCGGGAGGAGCGAGCAAAGCCGTGTTGTGGCAGGTTCTTGGTGGCATCGTGATCGGGGGCCTGGCCGAAGACAGGGAAGACAAGGGGAATGCCGCCGCGGACCGGCTTGGTGCCGTCAAGAGTGGCGGCCTCAGAGAGCCATAGGCGGTCGTTGCCAGCGGCGTCTTTCCAACTCAGGACGGTGGCGCCGTGGAGAAGAATGGAGATGGATTCACCAGTCGGGAGGACTGCATCGACGCGGGAGTTGTCGTCGGAAGTGGTGACCTGAGCCTGTGGTGGGAGGCCGGGAGTGGTGGCCAAGGCCGTGGGCTTGTTGGGGCGGTCAACCATGACTGCTAGCTTTTGATGACCCTGAAAAAGAAGATTGGGATGTGACGGCGTGAAAGCCAAAGCAAAAAAGTCGAAGCGATGAGCAAGAAGCGGACGCTGAGGCTGAAGCTGAAGCTGAAGCTGGGAGCTGGGAGCTGTGCTGTAGGGGAAGGGTGATGGGAGGTCGTGAAGTTAGTACCAAATGACGGGACGGGCCAGACGGGGGACGAAGCAACAAAGACGGGAGGGAACCCTGGACTAGGACAGGGATCGGGGGATGAAGGGGAAGTGGATGAATGGTGCGGTTGAAAGTGAAGGGCGGATGGAGATGGAAACGGGAGTGGGAACACCAGAGGTTTAGGTGAGGTGAGGTGAGGCGAGGTGAGGGCAGGTAGATGGCGGGGTCATCCCAAAGGAACAAGGAGGGGCAGCCGGCACTAAGGTACGCCTCGGACTTGAGTGGGGAGGGGCGAGAGGGGAGGGGGGCCTGATGGGCCTGAGAGGCCTGACGGCAGCAAGCTACCTACCTTTGTACCGACTTCAGCCTGGTGAAGCACGTCCAGTGTCATCACAGCACCTGAAACGTCAATACGTACCCCGGTGCATAACCAACCATCTCCCGAGGTCCCCAATCCCCCCACCCGGAGCTGCTTTAGCGGCGTCTCAGCTCCCCTAACGAGTGCCCCAAGCTCCCAAAATGCCTATTCGTTTCGACCAGATCACGACATATATCCGACGTTTCTTAATCGACAAAACATCATTTCTCCATCATTAATATGGCCGTTCCCTGAGCCCAGATTCTTAGCCAAGCTCAGACTAAGGTTCAATCTTGAATCCAAGGCTGTCCCGTCCATCGTCGAGCACTCTCCCCCACTCCAATAATAACCGGAACAGGTACACTTCCATGTCTTCTCGTCGCAACGCCTTGTCTGCCCACCGACTTCCCGCCGTCGCGATCCATTTCGCGTCACTGACTCGACCCTCAAGGTCGATTTCTCGTCCATTAAGCAGCCCACGGGCCTTCAATCCCGTGAAGTAAGCCAACGTGCTGTGCAGCGCTTGGAACCGAATGTCTACCGGCACAAAGTGTACCCACGGTAGCAGCCGCTCTGTGTACCACGTCCGAAAGATGGATGATACGACCGGTACGCTCCCTGATCGCAGCGTCTGCATGAGTCGCTTCGGCGGAGAGCTGTCGTCGTCAAGGAGCAGCACGTATCGATACTTCAGCGGCTCTCCGCTTTCACCGCCCTTGCCCTTTTCGCCAAACTCGAGCCGCGCTGCCGCACATCCAGCATCCTCGCACGATGGGTATGATGACACGCCGATATCGAACGGCACCACCAAGTTCGCCTGTTGCGTTTTCACCCTCTCGTGGCTGAACTTTTTCAGGTCTCCCGGTGTTGGAAGCAGCATCGTGACCTCATCGCCCTTTGTGGCATTATTGACAAGGTGGAGGAGCCTGTGCTTGTGATTGCCGTGTAGCATATCGTGACTGATGACTTGTTCCCCGAGCTCTCCTCGCCAGTGAAGCATGTCGATACGTGTCTGGAAGTCCCGATTCGAATCCGCCTCAACATCTGTCTTGCTCGTCATTGGTATCATAATGTCATTAAACCCATCTGCCTTGAACCTGCTGAAGACAGGCACCAGGGTTTGGAATGGCGCTACTTTCTTGTTGGTCATGTGGAAGCCGTGCAGCCTGGATAGGTCTGGTTGGGAGCAGCGCTCAAGAGAGGCCTCCCACTTCTTCAAGAAGTGGTCTTCCGAGTGATCGCTTACGCAAGAAGTGCACAGATCCCGCACGTTCCAGTGCCGGAGGGTTCTCCCACTGGATCCAGCGGGACAGGTTTGAGCTTCCATCTCGCGGAACGTCGACGGTGCTAGGAAAGCCTGACGTATCGAGTTACCGTCAAGAGCTTCAGGAGCCTGTCCTCCAGGAGTCGTTTTTTCCGGGTCCTCTGAGCGCCGAGTATTCATGTGGTATCTCCCATCCTGCGCCAGCCTCGGGTGCTGTCCAAGGTTTGACCAGGGCGTGAGCACAAGTGGCTCGTCACCCAGGTTGATCGGGAGATCCACATCGCTCAAGTGCTCCGCGAAGATGCCGATCATCTGGACCAGATCATCCAACGACTTGCGGTGCTCGTCCTGGGCCTCATAGTTGTGTGTGACCTTCTTGTTCGTAACACGGACTAGAGCAAACCCGGGCTCGTTGGCCGCTATTTCTAAAGCCGACTGTCGTATGACGTTTGGCTTCAGGGCCCAGAAGGGTGCCACGTCGTTCTCAATCTGTTGAAAGTGGTCGATGATGACCGAGCTCTTTGACTCGGCGAAATCATACCACTTGTCAAAGTTAGGAGGGGGGTCTCTGCCATCGTGCCGTATCTGATATTCCTGGACGGCAATCTTGAGGCTCTTGCTGACTGACGCATGGGTGAGCCAACGGTCTGCTTCAGTACGTGCCCGGTAGATGAAGGTCTCCATTGGGTGTCGGCTGAGGACCTGGTTCGTAAGGATGGCATAGACGGTCGTTCCGATGAGAGTGGCTACCAGAATGAACAACAGGAAGGCTCGTCTGACGAAGACGACAGACCGCAGGTTGGCAGTGTACATAAAGACACTGAACCCTATCACGATGAAAATCAGCGGCGCAAGCGTTGCGGTTTTTGCTCCGCCGTACGCATCTCCGAGGGAAGCCACGGCCTGGAAGGAGGCCAACAGGCTCGAAACGAAAGTGATGATGCCGAACGGCTTCACAGGGCCAGACTCGGTGACAAGCAGGCTGGTTGAAACGACAAGTAGGCAGAATGTGAAGCTGTCGTTGATCGTGTCGAACAAGTAAAGCCAGCCAAGACCGATGAAGCCCGTGGGCTGAAGCATGAGGAGAGGATTGGCCCCCCCCGTGGGTCGGAGAGTCAGGAGGAAATAGATGGTCCAGTCAAAAGCTCCGACAGTCAGCTGTATAGCACTGAGGGTACGAAGGCGGGCCTTGGTAGATTTGGTAAAGACTAGAACTCGCCAGGAAAGAACCGCGATAATTCCATCGAGGACAAGGCCTGCGATTTGCATAAAGACGGTCCAAGAGCGGTTGTCAAAGAGCGTCGAGCAGAAGTATGTCGAGTGGACCTTGTTAGCAGCGGCGAGGTATGCGCCAAAGTTGAACAAGAAGACGCTTGCAACGAGGGTGAGTCGCGTTGTTTTGAACCACTGTTGAAGCTCGTCGGTCACCGAAGCCCAGGGGTCGTCTGGCCAGGACAATAATTCGGCTTGAGACTTTCGACCGAAGAACACGTCGTAAATTACAACCAGGGTGCAAAAGAAAGCCTAGAGCTGCTATCAGATGTCGTCGTGGGAGCGGAACGAGAACACGCCGGGCTTACATCAACGCCAGGCGCAGAGCATTGCAGCTTAGCGGTTATCTGGTGGAACAGTTCGATTCGAATGATGGTACAAAACACAATGAAAGGGACGAAGTATCGACGTGGTCGTCTAGGAAGACTCAGCGGCGCGTGTTCGTTGGTAGAGAAAGCTGATGTCTGGCCAGGGGTTTTCTCATCTGTACGCTTGTTAGTCGCGTAAGGGGCATAGACCAAACAGGGCGATGCTTACCAAACCTGGCATCTGAGCCGGGCAGCCACTTTGAGAAGTAACTGACAAGCCATGTCAGACCAGCTGACAGCAAGAGCACGATGGCAAGCGAGTAGCGTGGCCATTCTGCAAGGTATTAGCTTGTGTGCACCTTCGAGAGGTGTCACACGAAACTCTTACGATTCAAAGTATGATGCTCAAAATTGTAAGAGATCCAAATGAAAGATGTTACGGCGCTGCAAAATTTCAGTGTCGACCTTCAGGATGCCGTCCAGGCAAGTAGAGCTCACCAGAGGGCAGTGAGATGGATTCGCCCAGTCTGTGCCATTGCATGGAGGTGGAGGACGTGCTCCCCTAGCACCTCATCGGGATGGAGCGCGTTGGAGTTGCCGAGATGATCGTTCAGAATCGGATGCAGGTTAAGTTCCAGATCAAGCTCTTCAATTCATCGAGTGAAGTATCTGGAAGAAGCCAGCCGAGTTCTTTCAGGGTTAATGGCGAGATTTGAACGGATGAGATGATCAAGTTGAGATTGAACTCGAACCCAAGGGACAGCCAACAGGGGCAGGGGCCATGACGACGCTGATCAGGGGCAGACATCCTACCATTAGGTAAGCCAAGGTGAGCCACTCAACGCGTCTCCTTCCTCAACCCGCGTCAAGCTCCCGCTCCCTGCCAACATCCCTGTACAACAGCAAACCTTCAACTGACGCAAACCACGTTGACCACATTCCGACCCCTCCGAAGTTGTTCCAACATTTGCAAACATTTTCTTTGACCGCCCGCCGACTGTACAACCTGCGACATCTGGAAGGCAGCGAAACGAATGGCGCGATGGCTGGCTTCAATGAAGCCCCCATCATCCAGAAGCTCGCCGTCCCTGGCGTAACCCTGCTCATCCTCTTCCTGGGTTACTCATCGCAGTATCTTTTCCATACAGCGTCTGACCTGGCCCCTGGCCCTCTCACCCGACCACAATCTTACATTTTCAACGGTCTTCTGCTATGTCTGTGGTTTACCTATTACAGATCATGCACCGTCGATCCCGGTCGCTATGTGTTTACGTCAAAAGTACTCGAAGTCCCGGCCGACGACGACGACGACGACAATAAGACGAGCCCCTCCGATTCCAACAACCTCAACAACTACTCCCGCTGGTGCCGCAAATGCGAAGCCCCCAAGCCCCCCCGCGCCCACCACTGCCGGACCTGTCGCCGCTGCATCCCAAAAATGGACCACCACTGTCCCTGGACCACGAACTGCGTCTCCCTGACCACCCTCCCGCACTTCATCCGCTTCCTCGTCTACACCAACATGTCCCTGGCCTACCTCTCCTACCTGCTCTACCTCCGCTTCGCCGCCATCTGGGCCGACCGCCTCCTGCCCGCCTACCTAGGCCCCTCCCTACCCGCCCTGATCCACCTCGCCTGCCTCGGGGGCGTCAACTTCCTCACTTCTGTCGCCCTCGCCATCATGCTTTCCACCACAACCTACAACTGGCTCTTCAACATGACGACGATCGAGTCGTGGGAATCCGACCGCCACGACGACCTTGTCGCCAACCGCGGCGGCCGCGCCTGGTGGGACGCCGGCCGTCCCCCCTACCAGCGCGTCGAGTTCCCTTACGACCTCGGCCTCTTCGCCAACCTCTCCCAGGCAATGGGCACCCGCAACCCCCTCCTCTGGCTTGTCCCCGTCGCCGGCAACCCGCGCGTCGAGGGCAAGGGCACCGGCTGGGAGTACGAGGAGAACGGCTTCAACCCGCGCGAAGGCATGTGGCCTCCGCCAGACCCGAACAAGATGCGCGGCAGCGGCAGCGCGGGCGGCGTCTGGCCCGGCGCCAGGGCTGCGCTCGAGAGGAGCGGCGGGCCGCGCTACGCCACGCCTGCCGAGGACATGGCTGCCTTTCGTCGCAGGCAGGAGGCTGACCTCCGACGGTGGGAGGGGAGCAGGGCGGAGATCATGGCAGAGCTGGAAGAGGGGGAGGACTACGACATGCTCGACGAGGACCATGACAACCTCGGCAAAGCGGCTGGTGCTGCTGAGTGGACCAATTCGGATGGCGAGAGATTACGCGACTACGGCGTTGATGAGGACGCCGAGATTACAAGTGTCGACCTCGGTCGGGGAAACCTGGACCAGGCCGACGACGACGTGCCCCTGGCGGAGCTCTTGCGCAGAAGAAAGAACCGCCAAAAGGACGGCGAGGAGTGATGAATGAAGGAGCACGAGATCACGTAGCGAGATGAATTTCAAGAGAGAAAAAAAGTGACAACAAGTTTTTATCTAGACAAAAGCGAGCATCACACCTATCCAGCGCCTATCGCGACGCTGACTACCCTCAAGCTCTATATCTCTACAAAACATCGGCCAGAACCAGCCTTCCCCCTCTCAAGCCGATCCGGCTAACCCCAGCGAAAGTACAATCACACTTTCCTCCACCCTTCTACCACAGGAGCACACCACCTATGCGATACGCACGCGATGGTAGCAAAACGAAAAGGCCGCTTGCTGTGCCCACATGACCCCTCATGCCACGTCAAGGGGCGTAAAATGCACATTTGCCCGTCGTGAAAGTTCGTCAAGCCATCAAAACACACGAACTTTCGTGCCTTGTTCAGGACCAGCCTCGATCACCAATCGTCATCCTCTTGCTTCTTCTGCATGGCGTTTTTGCGCGCCAGGAGGGCATCGGCCAAACTGTTGCCGAGACTCGGCGTCGGGGTGTTGCTACGGCTGTTGTCGGATCCACTGGCGCCGTTACTGATGACGGAGTCACGAGGCTGCTGAGCAGAGAGGGCGGCGGGCTTGCGACCCGCAGCAGGACGCTTGGCTGGGGGTGGGGGAGGTGCCCTCGGAGCCGGTTCCTGCGCCATCTCCTCGACGTACGCGGCGGGGACCCAAGCTTGCTGGCTACCACTCTTGCCGAGCCACCAACCTGCGATTCTGTCAGTTCATTACTCTGCTGCTGGGTTTCAAGATACATACCGTTGTTTTCCTTCTGGACAATCTCGATGATGTCACCTGCTTTGATAGACAACTCATTCTCCTTTTGCCCGTCAAAGTCATACAGCACCTTAGCAATGACCTTGGCCTTGGCGGGAGGAGCAGGCGGAGGCGGCGGAGGCCCTCTGGAAGAAGTTGCCGACACATTCCTGGTATGAGAGGGGAGCGGGGCATGGACGGCAGCTTGGGCCTGTTGAGCAGCCGGTTTAGGGAAGGATGGCACAGGCCTGGAGGAAGGGGAGGCGGCGGCGGGAGCGACTACAGCGGCCGGCGTGGGAACGGGTCGAGGTTGAGGCTTTCGAGCAGTGGTAGGTTGGTTCCGTGAGGGTCGACCATTGGGACCACCAGGCTTGATGAGCTTGCCGCGGGTGATCGGCCGAGGCGGAACAGGCTTACCCTTCGGCGTGGGCCGCGACCTCGACTGTGGGGACTCTCCAGCACGGGTGTGAACAGCACCACTCTTGTAGAAGTCGACAGACTGTTGCGAGTCCTTGAGTACCTTGACCTGCTGCATCTTGCCCGGCTTCTTGGCATACTGGATTGCTTCAGCAATCTGAAGGTTGAATCCTCCAGGCATCACCCGTTGCATCTGAGTGAACAGTTCGGTCTTCAGTATGCAGTTCAAGAGAGGATCAGCCTCTTGGGGAGACCCGACGAGTAGCGAAAACCAGTCATCCTGAGCGTTTGAGGCGCTTATGCCCTTGATGGCGCCGAGTGGCACCGCGCGCTCGACCGTAATCTGAGGCTGGCCACCGACAAGCATCTGTGCAATGATGTAGAACTTGCTGTTCGTCACAACAATGGTGCGGGGACTGGGCTTGCTGGAGCGACCGAATTTGGCCTCAAGAATCTCGCCGCGGCACGAGAAGACTGCCTTCTCGTTACCTCCAAGGCCAACAGCGTTGCGAATCTGCGCACCAGGGCCGGTCGAGGCGTTGAGACCCATGTAGTCTCCCAAGAAGCGTCTCGAACCCAGAAGACTCATGCGGCGCCTCTCCATGCGGCCTCCTAGGACTTGGTGGCCGTGGTCTCGGAGCTGCAGGTACTCGGCACCGGTCCTCTTCTTACGCCAGAAACGCTGGATACGAGTCGCAGACTCGGCACGATAGGCAAGGTAGGCGCGCCACATGCGCTGAATGCGAGTGGCCATGTTGTGCCAGTAGCGGTCGCGCATGTGTTCGAGGGCAAACAAAGTCTCGGGCGACTTGATGAATGCCTTTGTCGTACCCATCTGCCATTCCTCCTTCGGGATGCTAGTATCCTTGAAAATTTGCTTGACCGCGGCCTCATATGTCCCTGTCCAGGTGTACTCTCCGGCGTATGAGGTTGCAGGTGACAATAGGAAGAAGCGATCGACGAATTTCTCGAAGGACTGACGGTACGCGAAACCAGCGCGACGGATGCGAACATTCTCTTGCAGACCAAGGTACTTGATCTGATGCAGGACGTTAGGGACATTGTACTCGGTCGGAGACTTGTTTTCGTTCGGCTTGATTGTGCGAATGTAGGACGGTTGGCACTTCATCAAAGTCTCAACTAGCGCGTTGGCCGAGGTGCGGATACGATCACCGGCGGATGGGGGCTGCTTCCGGTTGTCCTGGTCGACCTGGTTAGGGAAGAGCGTGTGGACAAACTGGTTGCCACTCGTCTGGAACATGTTGAGAAGACCCTTGAGAAGCAGATCCTTGTTCTTGTCGGTGATACCATCGACCGTGTAGCTCACGTCGCCAGCGTAGTGCTTGATGATGAAGCTGCCCTGTCTGGGTGTGAGGTGAGGGTTGGACATGCTGTTGACGCTCTGCATGAAAGTGCGGTCGCAAGCGGCCGGGTCGGCGTGGGCCGTCTTGGTGGCATCCTTCATAGCTGAAAAGACACCGGGCGGCCTGGTGGACTCGATGAGGTCGCACACGATCTTGTTATCGAAGTACTTGATAGGTGTCCATTGGATCTGCTCTCGCGCGTACTCTTCTTGCTCCGTCTTGAGCGTAAGCTGGATGAAGATTTGCTGCAGCTTCTCGTTGACGTAGTTGATGCAAAGCTGCTCGAATGAGTTTTTTTCGAAAATCTCGAAACCATAGATGTCAAGGATGCCGATAGCGTTCGTGGCCGCTTGCTTAGCCTTCAAAGACTGGTTGACGCGGTTGACAATCCAATCGAAGAGGTTGTTGTAGATTGCCTTTGCAAGGGCATCGCGTGTGGCAATGGCCTGAGCAGGGTTGGCAGGAGACTCGATGACTTCGCCGTTGCGAGGGGTGAGGATTCGGATCGTAATGGCCTTGACCACCTGCTCAGGTGTTACCTCTAGCAGGTATGCCAAGAAATCCACAACAGACTGGTCCGTGATTGCGGCATAACCTTCCTGGTCCTCCTGGAACTGGATGTTACCCGTCCACAAAACAGCCGCGAGCATGCGGAAGATCTCATCTTGCTCCGCCTGATTGAGACCGATAACATTCATGGCGTTGAGTGTGTCTTGATACTCGGCGAGGTCGTCGATACCGTCGACGTCGAAACATTTCGACCGGCTCGTGTAGGCGTACGTCTCGGGGGTCTGGATGCCGAACTGCTGTCGGTAGTTCTGTGAAGCGCCCTTGGTGAACTGGTAGAAGATGTGGAAATTACGCTCATTGGTAATCTGACCCACGACACGCGTCTTCTCGAGGAGGTAATTCGTGATATCAGCTCCCACTGGTTCGCCCTGGGCGTTGAAGTGAAGTTGCAGGTACTTGCCAAAACGGGACGAGTTGTTGTTACGCAACGTTTTCGCATTGCCGAAGGACTCGAGCAAGGGATTTGTAGCAAGCACCATGTCCTTGATCTGCTTGATGTCGCCGGACTCGCCGCCCGACACGCTGGCGATGTACTGCATGATGCGCTTCGCCGCTTCCGTCTTGCCCGCACCCGACTCGCCCGAAATGATGACGCACTGGTTATCTTTGTAGGCCTTCATGTTGTAGTACGCCGACTCGGCAATTCCGAAGACGTGAGGGGGGACTTCGAGACGATTCTTGCCCTTGTAGCTCTCGAGGACTTCTTCAGTGTAGATGCCGAGGTCGCGGAAGGGGTTGACGGAAACCAGCACATGGCCGATGTACGTGTAAATCTCGCGGCCCTCAAATCGCTTCTTTAAGTTGTCGTTGATCGCCTCGTTGGACACCTTACTGAGCAACGTGAGGTCGGATACACCAATCTCCTTCTTCTTGGTAACTTCGTAGGTGGCCTTCTTAGGTTTCGCCACTCCGCCGCCCTGGCCTGATGCGCCCGGTTGGGCGTTCCTAGACGCCTTATCCTTCGGGCGTCTCGAGATACCCTATGTGTTGGGGTTGCGATCGTCAGTTCAGCTGTCCTCGGCGGTGTACCACAAACGGAGGCCTGGAGCGCCCGGAGTCGGGCGCGCAGAGTGTCTCACCATGGTGGGCGGTTCTGACGGGGGAGGAGGGTAGGTGTTTTCGATGCGCGGGTAATGAAGCTGAGCGGCAACAGCTTTGTCGGTGATGAGGAAATGGTTTCTAGAGAAGAGAATGTGCAATGTGTAAAGTTGCTTGCCTAGGCCATGACGTTGGAGTTCATTGGGGAGGATTACGCAGTGCGCTGTGGCTGGTTCCTGAGATGTTGGCGGAGCTGCACCTGGCCTTGGCCGGCTTGATTGGGCGTGCCTGATGAATTGCCGTACTCAATCGTCCGAATTTCAGCCGGGAACATGGCTCAGCCTCAATGGCGTTGCGTCTCGACGCCTTCGATTTCGCTTATTGTTAGCGCCATCTGCCTAGCGCCGTTGTCGTTCGTCAAGTTGGGTCTGATTGATGGACCCCCTACTTGAAACGTCAGGCTTCTTCTACATGGAAGGGGGATTCAAAGAGCAAGCTGTCAAGAGCTCTCACTCCGCATCTTTTGCGCTCCGTCATTTATCACGGAGTATTCGAAGTTTTATCCATCATCATGGACGTTGCTTGAGCATGCCTCCACTGGAATATAGTATTCAAGTAATGCATCGCCAAACCAAACCGTTTCATATAACCAGCCTCTCGAAGGCTGTATCACCTGCACCACACCAATGACCACTTGTTTGTAGCATGCGAAGATTCATCTCGGGAAGGCCTATGTATGCCTCAGGGTTAGGAATCACGGTTCGAGTCCTCGTACTCAACACGATATGCCAATCACAGCGGTTACTACTCGATAGGGTATCACTGTCTTGGACGCTCGTCATTATGCCCGGAAGCTCCACGCATGGCCATTTCATCTTGTTCACATCAGTCATCATCCATCTTGGTCAACAACCTCCGAGCCCAAGGTCTCTCACGAATCGCACGTCGTCCGCCTGCCGTTCTAGAGCTGTCCTCATGCGCTCAGAATATTCCGCCTCTTCCTGTTCAAGCCGCCTCTCCTGCTCCGTCTTGGGCTCCTGTCCGCCAAAGTCGCTGGGCTGAAACCTTGGCGTCTCCGAGAGACTGACCAGACCCAGTTTCTCGCCCGTCCAGAATAAGATCTCACCGTCGTTAATCTTTTCTGGCTGGCCGGGCGTCCGGGTCGACAGGATCTTCCTCGCCAGGTCATCGATACCCGGCATTTGTGAGAATAGTGATGGTCGATTAATGGGCTCGCTGTGCCCAATTCTGACGCGGCGTACCTCGGTGAAGCCATCCCGCTCAAACCACTTGATGTAGCCGGATCCGTCTGAGAACACTATGCAGGTGCCATGAGTGATGACCGATAAAATCTTTGACTGTGAAGCGTTGTACCGATTCTTGAAGTTCGAGTTGTGCTGTTTACCGCTTTGAGCCCTGCCCGAAATTGGTAGTGCGTACAGTTCCAGGGAACCCTTGGTGTTGTATTCCCCACCGGCTATCAGCGTCCGCCCGGGCTTCGCTTTCGACTCGCGCACCTGGTCTACCGAGAGCTCACCACTGCGGCGGACCTCGGTGTCAAGCGGCGAGAATGAGTATGGGAGGGAGGTAAGACTGGCGAGCCTGGCGCCCGAGTGGATGCTGCCTACAATGGGAGCAAGTTTCCTTCGATCGTAGTGTAGAATGTTGCTGAACCGCCCAGCAACATATATGTCATTTGACAAGGTCGTCTCATCGCCCGCATTTGGGATATGCAGAATGCTGAGGGGGTGGGGTTGAGAGAGAGGGGCGTACTGCGGCAGGGGATCTGTATCGAAGATCTGATCCACCGCATCGTGGGGTTGATGGTGCCTTGCTCTGTAGTCGTAGAGATGGATGCCCAAGGAAGTGCCTACAGTAAGAGGGGCATCGACGTGTGCGCTTGACAGCGCTGCGATGGACCACTCGAAGGACTGGTCCGACACGACAGCCAGGCGCTCAAGGTCAACTTCCATGAGATGGCCTTGAACGGCAACGAAGGCTCTCTTCCCTGAGCTGTCCACGCTGATGCATTCTGTAACCCCGGCATCAATCTTACGAGATCGGCCAACAGCGCCGGGCCCGTCGATGTGCAAGATGCCGGGTGCACTCTTGGCTATTGTGGCACCTTTGCGGCCCTTCCTCCCTTTGACATCCCAGAGACATATTGAGCCGTCGTCAAGCGGGGAGACGGCCAGCATGTTTCCTGGATCATCCGGAGGGCTGTACAGTGCAACACCTCGTACATCCAGAAGATCTTCGAGACTGCCATCTCGTATGCAAGGTTGTTGCAGCCAGCTGGTAGTCGCGGGTGCATTGCGCTGGATGTACTCATCATACCAACAAACAGACTCATTGGGGTACGTTGGATCCCAGTTGGCGATTTCTCGGAAACGCCTCTCCTTTCGTGCGGCGTGTGTGCCATCAGCTGTGTGCGGGGACGGATCTGTGTCGTCGATCTCCTGGCTCAGGGCTACAGCAGCGTCGAGGAGAGGCTCATTGAGTATATCCTCATCGAGAACTCTGACCAAGCGCCGTCGTCGCTCAAGAGCCTCTAGAAACGGCGAATCATCAAAGGTTCTGAACCTCCAGTGGTTGTTGTCTAAAGAGATCTCGCGAAGCTTGCGACACCCGAGCTGCAGGCTGGGGAAGTCCCGGGGTTCCAGAACTGATGAGGGGCACCCGCTCCGTCAGCCAAGTCACTTGAGGCGAGAGGGCGCGAAATGAGCCATGCTTGCTTACACGAGAAGATTCTGAGCAGAATCTCGTCCGGAAGCCCCTGGAGCGCCCTGTCAACAGCTTGAGACGCCATGACGAAAGGACCAAAGGGGCTGGACTAACGCTGCGCTGGCAAGATGAAACCAAAGGAAGGACGGGAGTGAGATGCGAAGATGGATGAATGATGGCGCGGGCGAATTAGGACATCGATATGCGACGCTTATCGATCCCTATCGTTATCGCGCTACGCCACAGGCACCACTGCCAGGGGCCACACTGTAGGCGGTTAGTGTAAGAACGGGCCAGATCCGTTCCCGTTCCACCAGAACTAATCTTAGCCAGCTCCAGCTCTGTCGGTGTCTCGGAAGACAGCGAGGGTAACAGAGGATGACTGCTTGTTCTTGCGCATTTGGCATGACCGCCTTAAGTATAACTGAATAAGAAATCCCAGGAATAAGGAGAGCTCCTTGACCTAACATGGGCAGGCAATGGAGCACCATGTGCAGACTGTGCACAGCAGAGAACTCTATGCCGTAAAGTCTGTGGCAAGAACTAGCAGAAGTGCTTCGTGGCCCTACATTTGACAAACCGCTTAGAAGGTAATCAAAGATCTGGGGAGACACGCACGGCTGGCGAAGGAGGTCGTGGATGTCCGATCTAAGGGAGGGGCCTTTGTGGCTCTCGACACAATAAGAATGGCCCGAGACTGTCTTGTCAGCAAAGAACCGGACTCCCCCCCCTCAAAAGCCCATTGCGCATCATCAGGTCAAAGCTTGGCCCTTCTCACGAACGGCCAGGAAGTTCGAGAGCCCAGGAGTCTTGACCGTCTCGACATTGTCCGAGTCAGTGACGATCATGCAGCAGCATCCAGAGTTTTGCACGCTGTCGATTCATGCGATTTGCAGTTTTCCATAGGCGCCATTCAGATCGGATTGTTTCAGCCATTTGTCAGGTTGGTAGCTCGCGACATGCGCCTGTCTTTTAGATCCAGGAGCACGACGAAGTCGGTGTTGGGTCCGAAATCCGTGACGGCCTCTCACAAGCCTCATCTAGGTCAGGTTTTGACCCCCGATGAATCTGTAGGAGAGTATGTCGATTTGTTGCGTCCGCGTGCCCCTTTTCCGTGGTCTCAGTCGCTGGTCATCTTCTCTCTCCTGACACAACGCCCCGGCATAATGGCAGCCATGTGGACAAGGGGTCTGGAGACGAGCGGGTGGTCGGGCGAGTAGTGTCTTCCTTCAGCCTCGCATGGCAGATGATGTCGTGAAAAGGTTGAATGCTTGAACGATGGGATGACATCGAGGCTGCAGAAAAGCTTGTCGAGACGTGGGCAGATCGGATATTTAGACTTGGTGAAAGGCGCTCATCAGCGCGATGGTCCCATGGACAGACGATCTATAAACAAAGTCGTACGATTCTGAGGTCATGGCCATGTGGGTGGTCTCATGATGTGGCCGCCGTCGAGCGGATGCATGTGATGGCATCTGCAGGAGAGTCGGCTGGCTGTTGGACCGCGTTCTTGGATTTAGCATCCCAGGGCTCTTTCATCGAAAGAGTCCCATGTACCCATGCCATCATCAAGCAAGGGATGGCAGGAGACAAGGGGGGCCAGGGGTCAAGGGGCCTCTCCTACTTGACTTACTGCAAGGGTGTGAACTAGATTCCGGGGCAGTGTTCGGTTCGCGATGCACTGGCCTCGGCTGAGTTTGGACGGTAGAGTCGCATTGGTGCGGTGAAGGTGACCAAAGCGGACGCCGCTCTGATGGGACCTAGCTGGTGTGATCCAGCTAGGGTTGGGGCATGCCTGTCTAAGGTAGGTAGGTATCTGTTCCTTGACCCTGGATGAGAGCAGCCTGATAGTTACCGATCATGTCGATGGGTATCCCGGGATAAGGCAGTATGAACCTTATGATGTGGTCAGCTGAATGATGATCGAAGGGGCAGAGAAGGGGCAGGAAGTACTGGAATGTCTGGCCCGGCTCATACCTGCCCTGCAGCTCACTCAAATGCACCAGCAATAGCAACAGGTTCGCAGAAGGAGCGACCCGCTGTCCATTGGCAGTTGCCATTGGCCAATCTGCTGGGGATAACGTCGACGCCCAGCCCCACCCCACCCAAGCCATGGCACAGTTAAGCGCCCGACAACGTGGGCCATCCCGAAGGAGGCCTAGCGCCGTAGACCCGAAACTGCAGCTGTCCACTCACCGATTGCGATGGTGCATCGCCTCTGTCTTGGTACCTTCTCTTGCTGCTCATGTTCTCATGTTCCCTCTTTCCTACTCTAACCTCGCCGACTCGGCAGCGGCAAATAGAGACAGAAGACAAATATATCCCTTTCCTACCCTCGCCCCCGCCTCTGCCTCTCCGTTCCAACTCGCAGTAACCATGCCTCTGGATTCATGACCAACGATCGACCTCGCTTCTTCCTTTTGCATCGTGTGACTCGGCCTTCACAAAGAATTCCACCCTCTGCGCTCAACTCCTCAACCCCTGGGTCCTAAACTCCGACCCCCCTGGTCGCAGACGAAACGTCACAAGAGCCTCGACCCGTCTCCGCCAAAGCGTCTCTAACACGTCTCGTCTCAACTCAAGCCATCCATTGTCGCATCTGCCCTGTCGTCCGATGCCTCAATACCACCTCCCGCTCGTCCAAAGGTAGCTGATACAAGTCCATCCTACTGCGAAACCCCGATACCTCAACTCCTGCGTCTGATCTACCAGACCTTGCAAGCATCGTCGTTTCTGCTCTCCCCTGCTCGCCTTTCTGGCGCCCCGCTTGACCCAAGCAGACCCAGCAGACCCAAGCAGACGTCAAACGAACTGCCAGACATCGCGCAGAGCTTGTCCAAGCAGCTCCACGTCTAATTGGCATCCGAACGACTCACCAGCCCGCCAAGGTCTCCTCCCTTACCCATAGGCCATCTTGCTATACCTCGATACAACCAGAGCCGGACCACGGCTTCAGCTCCAAGTTCGACGATCATCTTCGAGGTCGGACCCCAGCATCCTAGTCACGGCATCACGTCCACCCGCCAAGCTGCCATCCCGCTACACCGAGCGGCCGGGCCACTGCTGCGTCTCATTCATCGCCTCTTTTTATGACCTTGTCCCCCGCCCTTCGACGTTTAACCTTTTACTCTCTCCTCTACCTCCACCTCCTCCTTCTTTGCCTTCTTTTCTTCTCTCGTGTCCCGTTGTAGTATCGTGGCGGAGAAGTAGAGTCGCAACCCAACTTTCGACCCTTCGCCTCGCGGGATTCCTTCCATTCATTCACGCAGCTGCTGGCTCAGATCGCTCTTTTACGACTCGGCTGGACTTCCGTTATTGCTGGGGCGGTTTTTATTGACTACGACATTTTTTTTTTAATTCGACGACGAGAGAAAGGATACGGAGAGAGCCTGGCTAGGCATTCGACACGAGAGCTTCGGTGGAACAGACGAGCTTGAGCATCACCAGCTCATTCGAGCTTTGGATCGTGGTATTGTCGCCGGACGACACACTTAATCAGCACTCGAGATCGAAACAACGAACCGCCAAAATGGCTCTCGCGAACGTTTCATTGATCAAGAAGCAGTTTACTGCAACAAAGATGCTCTTCAACATCATCTTCTGGGGTGTGCATTGGGGTATCTTCGCCTTTGGATGGTAGGCATCATTCGTTGAAAAGGGGATGACAGAGAGCTGACAGGATGAACTAGGTACAAGCAGGCCGCCGAGCCTAGGCTGGCACCACTGAACACACTCCAATATTCCGTGTGGATTTCTAGAGGTGCTGGTCTCGTGCTTAGCGTGGATGGCACATTGATTCTGCTACCAGTCTGCCGAACTATCATGCGCTGGATCCGGCCGAAGATCAGGTTCCTTCCTCTGGATGAGAACATCTGGTTCCACAGGCAGGTCGCCTATGCGATGGTGTTCTTTACCCTGCTCCACACGGGTGCGCATTATGTCAAGTAAGCTACTTTCATGCATGGCTGTACAGTTTCACCCCTTGCTGACCCGCCCAGCTTCTTCAACGTCGAACGTGCCCAGCTTCGTCCTGAGACTGCAGTCCAGATTCATTACGCTCAGGCTGGCGGCGTTACAGGCCATATCATGCTCTTCTGCATGCTGATGATGTATACGACCGCTCACTCCCGTATTCGCCAACAGTCGTTCGAGACGTTTTGGTACACTCACCACCTCTTCATCCCCTTCCTCCTCGGCTTGTACACGCACACGGTCGGCTGCTTCGTCCGCGACACCGCCGCCCCGTTCTCTCCCTTTGCCGGCAAGGACTACTGGGAACACTGCATCGGTTACCTCGGCTGGCGTTGGGAGCTTTGGAGCGGTGGGCTCTACCTCATCGAGCGTCTGTACCGTGAAATCCGGGCGCGCCGTGAGACCAAGATCACCCGCGTCGTTCGCCACCCGTACGATGTCGTCGAAATTCAATTCAGCAAGCCCTCCTTCAAGTACAAGGCCGGCCAGTGGCTCTTCCTCCAGGTCCCTGGTGTGTCCAAGTACCAGTGGCACCCTTTTACCATCACCTCCTGCCCCTTCGATCCCTATGTCTCGGTCCACGTCCGCCAGGTCGGTGACTTCACCCGCGCTCTCGGCGATGCCGTCGGTGCTGGTGCTGCGCAGTCCAAGCTGTACGATGGCGTTGACCCCATGGGTATGTACGAGGTAGCCCTGCAGAACGGACAGCAGATGCCCAGCCTCCGCATCGATGGCCCTTACGGTGCACCCGCTGAGGATGTCTTCAACAACGAGATTGCCGTTCTCATTGGCACGGGTATTGGTGTCACCCCTTGGGCTTCTATTCTCAAGAATATCTGGCACCTGCGCAACGGGCCTAACCCCCCCACTCGTCTGCGCCGTGTTGAATTTATCTGGGTTTGCAAGGACACCGGTTCCTTCGAGTGGTTCCAAACCCTTCTTTCCTCTCTCGAGGCCCAGTCCGACGAGGCTGCGCGCACACCCGGCAGCAACGGTATCGAGTTCCTCAAGATTCACACCTACCTTACTCAGAAGCTCGACATGGACACGACCCAGAACATCGTCCTCAACTCGGTCGGCGCTCAGCTGGATCCCCTTACCGAGCTCAAGTCCCGCACCAACTTTGGAAGGCCGAACTTCTCCAAGCTCTTCTCAACTATGCGCGACGGCATTCTCGACCGCACCTACCTCAATGGCCTCGAGGGTAGCATGCGGACCAATGTTGGTGTCTACTTCTGCGGCCCCTCCGCAGCCGGTATGTCATTTTGTCTCGCTCCTACCATGACTTCAATCATGCTGACATTGTCTTCCAGCCCGTGACATCAAGGGTGCTTGCAAGGATGCTGCCATTCCAGAAGTCAACTTCAACTTCTGGAAAGAGCATTTCTGAGCGGAATACTTCTTCGCGCCGTGTGTGCGTATGGACCATGAGTTATTTTTCTCGAGACTCGAAACAGCGAGCGTGGGACTTGGGAGGGGTCAGCGGGCAAATGTCATTTACAATGAGATGTGCAAACTATTGTATGCATCGATCATACCATCTACCATATACTTTTCTAGCCTCGGCATCTTTCTCCCATTGCTTAAGTGATGACTGCCGAGACTCTATCCCCAACAACTTGTCCCTTTTCACAACAGTGCCCGGCCAGCATTAGACGATGTATACGCCTCTCAGTCGCATGTGGACGGTACTCGGATTCTCAGGTTGCCTCAAGAGAGTGATCTTGTGCACCTTAATCAAGCTAGTGTAGAACTTTCTTGATCGTTGGGGTATGTTACTTCGTCTGAAATCCAGAACGCAATTCTAAGTCCCTCCAGCGCACCACTTGCACGACTACCGGAGTTTCAGGGCCGTAAAATCTATCTACATAAGGGCTGTCAAGGCATAAAAAACGGCCACACGCTTCGAGAGTCCAATTCGCCACTCATGCCAAAATGCAACGTGACCCAGTCGGTTTTTGCCCGCCCGCAATGCTTTCCATATCATAAAATGACGTCAGACGAAAAAAACACAGGCCGGACACAATGCGTCGGACGCCGCAAGCGCTTGTGTGATACGACGTACGTGGAGTGTGAAAGGTTGCCGTCCGTTCACGCACCCCAGCCGTGAGTTCTTTCCCAACGTCCGGACTGCCTAACCAAAGCAGAATGCCAACCACCTTAATCAACGCCGATGACCCTCCTCCTCGAGTCGTCCAACGTTCTCTTCCGTCAGTGAATCCGTGGCTTCAGGCGCTCGGAACGAGGATGACCTCAGGGGTGGCTGTTCCCTGCCTCCAGCCGCCTCCATCATCTTCCCGGCCTGTGCCGACAACACCATTTCATCTGTTTCTGAGTGCCGAATAGGCTTTATGTTCTCGTAAGCGGCCGGTGAATCGAAAGGCGAGGGCTCATGGCCATTGTGGGATATCGGTCTCGGCGTCAGGGGACTCTGCCGACCGTCTTCCTCGAGGGCCCGCACTTTGCTGTCCTCAAAACCGGCGTCAGCGACTTGGCTAGCGCTACTGCCGGTGCTATCGTCCCCCTGCGCTCGATTAGAAGAGACTTCGTCATCCTTTGATCCGTCATCCAACCCAATACACGGTATATCAGCGTTGCTACAGTGCTCCGCAGTATCAGAACAGTCTGAGGTCGACGCAGTTTTGGCTCCCTGCAGCCGAGGACTCTTTCTCTTCGTAAGACTCCATCGTACAAGCTTCCGTTCCAGTGTCTTTCCTTTGACTGGCTTCGCAAGATAATCGTCCATGCCAGCTTTTCTACACTTCTCTCGATCGCCTTGAATCGCTGATGCCGTCATGGCGACGATTGGAATGTCGCTGACGTACGTTTTGTAAGGGGCGTGCCTTCGAAGTAGGTGGGTGCATTTATAGCCGTCGATGACAGGCATCTGAACATCCATGAGGATGATGTCCGGCTTTGTCTTTTTGCCTTGCTGAGCCGCGACAAGATAGTCCAGGGCCTCTTTGCCATTCCATACAGCAACAACGCTGAACCCGAGTTTCATAATCGTTTTCGTAGCGATTTGCTGGTTGATTGCACTTGAGTCTGTTTAGCACTCTTCTCTGTCACGCAGTTCTTTGACTTACTTGTCCTCGACAACGAGTACATGGATTTTGGAACGCTCTGAGGCAGTTAGGTCCTCGTCCTGGGCTGGCGATATTCGTAGAGATCGCTGGCGCTGTGGTGAGTTGAGGTTGTCTGGCACCAACAGCCCTAGCTCCGATACCATGGGCGGAGTGCTAGCAAGTTGCTCGTAGTCTGAGCTATTGCATGACATGCTCATTTCCGATTGCAACCTGCTGGGAAGTCCATCAATCTCTACCAGAGCACCTCCTCGTTGCGGCCCTTGGGGCTTGCTGAAAGGGATCCAGAAAGTGGCGGTGGTTCCGTTCCCTAGATGCGACTCGAGCGTGATCTTGCCTCTCATGAGTTCCAATAAGTTCTTGCAAATCGTCAACCCAAGACCAGTGCCACCAAATCTCCTGGCTGTCGATGCGTCACCCTGACTGAAGGGCTGGAACAGTTTCTTGCGAACCTCCTCCTCAATGCCTATTCCTGTGTCCTCGATTGTAAATCGGACAATGATCGAGTCGTGCGTCTCCTTCTCTTTCTCAACACTAAACTTGACATGGCCCTGGTTGGTGAACTTGATGCTATTTGTCAGGAGATTCGTAACGATTTGGCGAACTCGCCCAGGGTCTCCGATCACTACCATGTCGTTGGTGATATCTCCAGAGATGTCCGAGAGGAAGGCCAAATCCTTGCGCTCAGCGGCAAAACTCAACATCTTGCTGACATCCTTGACAACCACAGAAAGCGAGAATTGTACCTCCTCGATGTCTAGCCGGCCAGATTCCACCTTCGAGAAGTCGAGAATATCGTTGATGACGGTCAGTAGGGCGTTTGCGGACCGCTGTATGTTTTCGACGTATTCGCGCTGTTCGGAGTCAAGCTTCATGTCCTGCAATAACTCGGCCATGCCAATGACTCCAGTGATGGGCGTCCGTATTTCGTGGGACATCTGGAAAGAGTAATATCAGTATTGATGAAGATGTTGAAGAAGAAGCAACTTACGTTCGCGAGGAATTGACTCTTTAAGCGGTTTGCCTCTTTTGCCGCTGCCGCGTTCGCCATGGCCTGCTTCTTCTCTTTTGACTCCTCCTCAAGATTCGTTTGCTTCTCCTTGAGCTCCGTCACGTCCATCACCACACCGATGGCGCCATCTACACAGGCCTCACGGGCACCGTTGGTTTCATTGATCCGTTTTCCTGGCACTGGGAGGAAGCGCGTACGGTACCAGCGTCCATCAATACCATGCTCCTCAACTAGCTCTCGCTTTTTTCCGTCAAGAATTCCCTCGATGGGCCGCAGGAACTTTGGCTCTTCCCCAGGTGGCAGTTGTGTATTCAGGCGGTTGAAGACGTCATACATGTCTTCGCCGATGTACCACCTAGAGTCGCGATGGGGATCACCGTCATTCAGATCCCAGATCAAGGCGCCTTCCAACATCGTAAGCTTGTGGTTCCGGTCCACCGTAAAAATAGTGACGTGGGCATGGGTGAGGACGCTCAGGAGTTGCTGCCTGGTTCGCTTAGCAGCCAGTGTCGCCTCGATACTTTCGTGTACGTCGGTACAGGTCCCGAACCACCTTTCGATCTCACCGGTGTCCTTATTTTTCTGGGGCAGTGCGCGACCCAGCATCCATCTCCAATCGCCCTCCTTGCTGCGGCATCGATATTGTGTGACATAAGGATCGCCCGTGGCAACTGAGTGCTTCCAACGCGTGGTGGCTTCCATTATATCGTCCGGATGAAATGGAGTCCCCCATGCCTGTCCAAGTGACGTTTCTGGTGTCAGGCCTGTATATGTGTACCATCTTGTGTTGAAGAAGTCGGGCATGCCATCGGCTGTCGTTGTCCAGACCAGTTGGGGCATCGTGTCGCATATAAGCTTAAATCGTTCTTCCTCTCTTTCCTTGATGTCTGTGATCTCCTGAGCCATGGATGTCACATCACGAAACGTGACCACGCCGGCTAAAAACTCCCCTGTAACGTCATCGGTGATGGCTTCTCCTAAAACGTCGAATAATAGATTGTCGCCAGCCTTATTGTGCATGCCAATGCGCATACTCGTAAAAGGTGTCTCTGTCTGGAGCAGTATGGAGATTGGATATTCGCTGATGTCCAACTGTCGGGAGAACGTTTCGTCCCAGCATGTCCATCCCGGCAGAAGCTCAAATCCATCCAGAGACTTTTCCAAATCTGTTTCCTCTCGTAAGAGATCCCTAGCAGCGCGATTCGGGAAAGACACACTACCGTCCTTCCACATAGCCAAGATTGGCATTTGTGTGTTGTCCAGAAGTGCGTCCTTCATCAGAATCATCTTTTGAAGAATGGAGGGTGCGCTTGCATGAGCTGCAGTCGAAGGTGGGCCCATGGGTGGGAAAGTGTTTGATGATAGTGAGACTGCGCTCGGGCTTATACGGAAAGATGGGGAGCTGGAGTCGTGGCTGGAGCTGACGGATGGAGGGTTGGAATTAGATATGGTCTTGCGTTCGGCGGCATCTAACAGGTTAGACTTGGCCACCGCCTTGCTTGTGGGTGCGGGTGACGGGGGTGACTGTGCACTTGTGAAAGATATGGTGAAATAGACTTGGTTGTCTTCGATTTCCCAGATCGTGACGATCATCTTCGCGTAGACTTCATAATCTGACTTTTTCGAAAGGCCTCGAGACTTGAATCCTGGCCTTCCAATGTCCTTTTTGGTGATCACAACGTCGACAGCGGCATCTTTGATGGGACTGGCTGAAGAGTCTCGGCGATGTCCTGCCGCAGGCGGTGGCCTGCTATCAGCCGTCGGCGTCGACTCCCCGTCCATCATATCGGCAGCCGCTGCAGCGTCTTTCGAAGTGTGTCGCGACCCCATTTCCAGCACTAGAGAGTCGAGAAAAGATTCCCAAACCACCCACACTGGTCGCCCTTCTTGCAACATGTCGATTCCGACTTGTGATAGCGACTGGCCACGCAGCTTTTCTAGCGCATGAAAGGAATCGTCGGCATCGTTCGATTCCAGACCTAGCATTCGACCCATGGCTTCGTTCGCGAGGACGACCGTTTTGAGATTGTTGAGCACTAGTAGCGGAACAGGCAAGTACTGCATGGCGGAGAAGGCGAGCTGGCCCGGCGTGATGTAGGGCATGGAGAGGCGAAAGGGGCTAGAAGTTTGGGATCGCTGGTCGCCAGAGGCAAAACTCGGCGGATTATTGCGAAAGAAGCGGTTCGCAGACGTCGACAGGCTGGTGGGGATGTCTTCGGATCGCTCAGACGCCGAACTGGGTATCGACTGGGCGCTGGAGATTTGTGATGATCCGCTCCGCGCCTCTGGGATCATGGCTGGCTGTGATGTCCCTTCCTGGAGAGAGGCAGCAGCAGAGGTATGGCCTCGCCCTCCATGGTCGTTAGCGAGCATTGAGTCGAGTGTAACCATGGTGGTGCTCGCTTGCAAGGCATGTATGTGATTCAGTTCAGTGGTGACGCCAGGCTGTAGTGGCGGCGAGAGTTACGTTGAAGGCGAGAGGGTGGATGGACGGTCCAGCGGCAGCTCGGTGGTTCTGAATTATCGCAGTCGTGAGGGAAACAGTTGCCACGAGATTCGGATTCAACAATGCATGGCGTCGAAGAGGGTGAGGGCTGGCTGGCTGAGGGTGTGGGCATAGATGTGCAGATGCGACACGGCGGTCCAGACCCAGCCAGCGAAGGGGCTGACTCGGCCGCGATTACACAGCTAGGAACGCGGTGTTCTCCCTCTGATCGCGATCTCGATGCAACACTTGCCAGAGCTAGAACGCAGGCAGTGGGGTGAAAACGCAATAAGATTATTCGGACCTAGCCACGAGTGTCGAGGCTCGAAGACGTGAGAATGTTTATGTCGAGTCTGCAGGGTCGCCAGAAGCAGGCGATGGGGGTTCAACGTCGCTGGTCGCTGCTGAATGTTCGTGGTAGTGGCGTTGGCCGGTTGATCGGTGGTGTGGTCTAGAACGCTGGCAGAGGTCGTGACCTGGGGTTTTCGATTAAGTCGTGTAGATAGCTGCAAGCAGGTGGGGGGCGAAACCAAAGGGCTGGGGCCCACGTTGTACTGCGTCTAGGAAGGGTGACAAGAGAGCAATAGCTTTCTTTGGGGAGGAAGGGGTTCAGTCAGGTGCTGTGCAACAACGGCAGGCAGCGTGTAGAAAGAAGAATTCTGGAAACGGGTAGGAAAGACACTTCAAGACACTGAGGAATGGATGGGTGACGGAACCAGAAGTAGTAAATGACTCGAGCAAGCTCACATCAACCCTGGATCACGCCTCAGAAAACGTCAGACGTGACTGGGAAGAAGCTGGGGAAAGAAGTGCTAAAGAAATCGAGAGCTTCGGACCTATGAACGAGGAGAAGGAGCTGAGAAGAGTCAAGTGTCAAGGGGAGAGCGGCCAACATGGGAAAAAGCAGCCATCCTCCGTCATAGTGTGGACTTTGTTTGCCTGCGAGGGGGCGCTGGGGCGGGCGATAGTCCTTCACATTAGGAGCCACTTGCAGCTGCAACAGAGGACGATGGGAAGGGGAAGCAGGGTGGGGGGTGCTTGCCTTCCCCCCCCCCCCTCTGCCATACTTTGACTGCCTGGGGATGGGGTTGGAGAGCCAAGTGGAGACTTGTACAGGGGGGTGTAGGGGATATGTTCAAGGCCTTTGAGTGAGCTCTCTATATTAGCGGCCAGTACTACATTGTTAGGCGTTTTAGTGTTCCCTTGTACTCTCCACACTTGCTGTAGCGGTGGTTCTGGACCGGCCAGAACCCGCACTGAGACGACCATAGTAAATCGAGCAATGATCGATGGTCATCGTTGACAGAGTGATCATAAGGTACCTGCCGACCTCTCGGGGCTGGCCCAACTCGACTATTGGAAGCACCACGATGGGGACGAAGTGGGACGACAGCATCAACATGAACTCGAGATGCTGCGTACCTGACAGAACCGGTTCTCTGCAGCCAATTCCCTGCCGCCGGGAGAAGATCAGCTTCCGAGAGCGACCTGTCTCTCGCTCAAGAATGATGACAATGCTGCCTGGGCTTATCGTCTCTCGAAGGTCAGCGACGATCATCGCCTGCCCCACCAATGAAGAACGGGTGCCGGTGGTGACAGCACTACAGGCGATGAAGATGAAATCACCAACGACATCATCCCTTTGGTTGGATCAGCTCTCAAGGAGCAGACTCCGAGATCCACAGTTTGAGGGCAGTTGTGCGGATCCAAGTGCCAGGGGCATTCGGGGTCCATCCACTTTCGCGTTGAGGGACGGAAATCAGACGTTCCTGGTCCACAGCTCGCCCAGCCAAACTCCTGACGATCATGGAGCGACCACGCGAGGGGCCGGCAAACACGACAGCACGCGACACGACGGCGCCAGGACGCTGAGCACCTTCGCATGCAAGCTCAAATTCCTAATTAGATTCACTGAAGCTGATAATATTCATTCAATCAGGTACAGCGAACAGGAACCACCTGGCGGAGCGGTGAGGCTGTCGACGAGCCGGAGCTTGGCGACCAAGGCCGGATGGGATTTGCGTTTACCAATGATCGAACAACATATTCCCCATCCGTGGGACACAGAGACCGCTCCAAGACACTTGGCAAAAGGGACCCGTCCAGATCGAAGATCTCGCCCGAAAGCGGCTTAACGCGCCCCCAGGCACCCAAGACGTCCAAGACCTGCAAGCCAGTCGTCTAGGGCCACTCTATGCTGATCACCTGCCGTCTTGGTGAGGTCCCCTTGCTCGTCCCCCCCCCCTACGTCATGGCTCAACAGCCACAAGCTTTCTTCTCCCAGTCTCGCCTGTCCGGTGCACAGCTTGCCTGGTTTGCCTGGCAGGTCCCTGAACTTCTCGTTTCTTCAGAACGCTGACTATCACACGTGCACTCAGACAGAAAGCGTTGTCCACAGAAACGTCCAAGACACTCGTGTTCAACCAAAAAAACGCGATGCGGCAGAGCTGTCAACGGCACATCGTCATCACGAATGACCAGCTTGCCAACGGCCGCACACCAACACGGGCAATATGACAGAGCAACTTGGCAACGATACCACCACGACGTAATGACCAAGTGGCGACATTGTCAGCAAAATGGACCCTTTGGCCCCCCTCCCAGTATAACCCCGCCCAGACTCACGATCGTAGGTAAGATGCAGGGAAGTGACAGGGGGGGTATCCGACAAATCGTCATCACAAGACCCTTAAACCCGCAAACTCTGGGGCACAGAAACATGCGTGAGTGGTCCAACGACCACTTTCTTGTCAGTCATCTTGAATTATCCTTCATCAGCCCACACGTCCAGCATGTCCACCACTCTCGTTTCATCATCGTTCCGCAAAAGGAGCACTGCCAAGTCTGGGGTTTACTCATTACCGTAGAGGTTGCTGAGGCTGCTTGGGCGGGCAATGCACGGTTTGCCTTGGCCTTGGGCGGCGGGCTGTCCGTGAGATCTATGGTTGGGGTGACCGCAGAGGTCGATTCGTTTGGTGCCGACGATGCCGATGCCGATGCCGTCGCCGACATTGATGACACGGTGCGTCTTTTCTCCTCGTTCGGCGTCCATGCCGCCCGCGAAGTATCCTCTCCCCGTTCGGTGCCACAGGCTTCGCAGGCAAGGAACGTGGCAGGGTTGTGAAAGGTGCACAGCCCACACGTCCATCCCTTCTGCGTAGTTGGTGGCTGGTATGAGGAGGTTTGAGATGATGTTCGGGACTGGAAAACCAAACCAGATGATGGTGGTCGAATTTCTGGTGTGATAGGAGGCGGCAGTGGCCTGCCATGATCCAGCATAACAGCGCCCCCCTGGCTGCCCTCGGGGTGTTGCGCGCTCGGCGGCACGTAGTAGTTGCCGTACTTCTGCTTCTCCTCCTCCTGTACGAGTTCCCACAGTGCCTGCGCAATTGCGGCCTCGTTCGCCGCATCCTCCTCGGCTTGCGTGCGGAAACCGTTCCTCGTCGCCGTCTCGGAGAGGGCCTGAATCTCTCTCTCGTTGTGGTTCATGTTCCCGCACCCCTGCAGCGTCGTATTCCTCTGCTCCGCCGCCCCGGCGATCGTCCTTCGAATATCCCGGCCTGGTCGCGGCGCATCTCCGCCCAGCCTCCGCCCCGACCCCGACCCCGACCCCGTCAACGCGCCCCTGGCGCGTCGCCTCTCTGCCGCTGCGCGTGCCAGTCGCCGTGCTTCGTACATGGGCTTGCGCCCGCTGCCGCCGAGGCGGTGGCCGTCGGACAGGAACCCTTCGCCCGTGTAGCCCTTCATGACGAGGCCCATGTGCTCGTCGCGCAACTGATTCCAGAGCGCGTGAAACTTGCCGTCGTGCGGCCCGTGTACGATGTGCGAGAGCTCGTGGAGCATCGTATCGATTACCTGTTCGATGAGGACGAACTGCGCGCGGTCGCCTGGGTGGCGGAGGCGTAGGAGGATCCTTTGGCCGCGGTTGACGTTGAGGCCTGCTTGTGTCAGCTGCTTCCCTCTCTTTAAAGATCTGGAGCGGCGAATTAGGTGGGAGGGGTTACCTAGCAGGTTGTGCTGGTCGGGGAAGAACTCGGCCAGCTCCCGGACTCGCCAGCCTCTGGCCCGCATGATGGGTTTGACCAGGGAGGCGACTTTTTTCAGGGTGGTGAGAGCTTCGCTGGCGCGTGGAAAGTCCGCCAGGTGCGAATAGGCCTGGACGAGCGCATCATGTTCTGGCATCTTGGCGATGCTGTAGTATTGTGTAAAGTGAGCCGATGGAGTGACGCAGTTCAGTTCGTAAGTGGCAGAATATCAGTCTTCAGTGGTGTACCATCAAACAAAATCCAAGTTTTGGATCCATTCGACTTTCGAAAAGCACGAATCCACAAGGAGGCTGCCCTTTTGAATCGGACTTCGCATCTCAGCGAATCCTCTGGAAGATGCAAATGTAAGCATTGATGGAACGGAGAGACACGCGTCAGGCTGCAGTGCCTGATGAGGGCGTCGTTGGGTAAGGGCGGCGGACTGGGTACGGAAGTTGCCCCCCTGGTGCCCCGGTTAACGCCGAAGGGCGGGCCAATGGGCGGATAGAAGCAGTGACTAACCGGGGGGTGTCTTGCCTTTTGTTGATGAATCGTACATCACGCCTGCTTTGGACGAGAACGAGATGAGGGCGCATCTTTCACAATGACTTGCTGCGTCAAGAAAGAGCGCTGGCTCTGATTGAATCACCCTGTTGTCTTAAAACCCAAATAACCGTACCCATACAATACTCCACGCCACGCAAAACGCCGAACTTCAAGCCCTTCCATCCGTGTCATCCAAACGCCTCGTTTGTTCAGTCCATGTGTGATGGCAACCACCTGAATACTTCACTACACTCTCACTCCCTACCACGCCCTCGCCAACGGGCTACCAATCTTGGGAGCAAATTGTAAGCTCTTCCTGCGAGCAGCCATCAACCTCCTCACAACATTATCATCCTTCTCCCGGTCCAGTATCCCGTGGCCCATCTCGCTGTATGCGTTGGGCTTCGGGGGGCATGTCTTCATGCCCATCGGCTCCTTCGAGGGAGAGCCGTCCGACGAACTGAACTCAGCCGTGGGCGTGCTGGGCGTCAGGTCCGCCGCATACCTGGCCAGCGCGTCTGGTGCCGGCGTCTGAGGCACGGGCGTCAGAAGCGACTGCCACTCCTGGTCGTCTTCGTCGGCTAGGTCCGATGGCGTGTGCTCCCACGCCGTGCTTTCACGCCTGTTCATGGGCGTATTGGGTGACGTCTGGGCGTTGCGGCTGCTCTTGGTGGGGCTCGTGACGAGCATGCCGTTGAGGTTGGCAAGAGTCTTGGGCTCCATGCTCTTGCGCCGGCGTGCACCACCGCGGGGCGCCGACGACGTGTTGATGTAGTAGGGGGCCTCGTCCAGCCATTCGTTTTCCCTCTCGCAGCTGTGAATAAAATCAGTCTGGGGTTCGTCGTTACTACTTGACACGCAAAACTTACTCAAGTACCCAACTGACGCCGACACACTGAACGACGCCTTGACTCTGGCGGACCTTCTCCAGGGTGCGCTTTCCGCCATCCTTGTAGACAACATGAGTGATACCAACCTTGGAGCTGTCAGAGCCGGCAGAGCCGGCACTATCAGGGTTCCAGGTCCAGTTTTTGACGCTGCGAGCACCCATCTGCGCGAGAAGCTCGACAAAGATACCACTAGCGTCAGCGCCCTCGCTGGTATGCACATCGACGAAGACGACGGCTCCGCTGAGAAGCGCAGGGTCAACATCGCGCTGAGGGGTACGTGCTGGGGTGCCGAACGTCGACCAGATACCCGACTTTGTCGGGGTGACGGGGGCAGACTGGAGAGGCTCCTCATGGTCCGCGTCGTGCTTCGGCTCGAGAGCAGGCCTGTTATTCTTCATTGGGGAATAGGAGATAACAGTCGCACTCCTTGTAAGGCCTTGCGTGGGCCTGCTGACGGGAAGGCGGGAGATGCTGGCAGCACGCTTCTTCTTTGATCGAGGCGTTGAGTCGTCGGCTGCCTTGAGCGGCACCTTGGACACAGTGTGGAATTCCCTGCTCAGCGTGCGGAGAGGCGTTGTGGGCGGGATAGCCAGGCCATTGCTCATGGCGGGGTCCACTGGCATCTCATTTTCGTCGCCATACTCCTGGCTGGCCTCCGAGGTGCTGTCATCCAATGTCAATGTGCTCGCCATCTCCTCCACTTGACCAGGTTCCAACAAAGACATCTCGTCTGCCTCAGCAGCAAGCTGCATATCTTCTTTGGTGATCATCATGTCGTCAAATTCAGGGTCGTCCAGTTCAGCCATCATTTCGTCCTCAATGGCTGCCTCGACTTGCTGTTGAATATCAAATTCGGCTCGGATAGTCATCTCATCCTCGAAGAATGTGCTCTTCGCCGGAGACTCATCAGTGCGAGCGGAAGGCGCAGGGGAGTTGGCGAACTTCTTAGGGCTCTCGATTGCTTGCTGGCGGGCTGACTGCTGGGTCTGCCTCATAGGGCTGCCAGAAGACCAAGCGCTGAGCTGCTGTGCAAGGGGTGTGAAGCCCAGCTTGTTCGAGGGCTGGCCCATGCTGCGGCGAGAAGTTGCGGCGGGAGTAGGAGTAGCCGGGACGCCACGGGTTGGGGAGGTCTGATCCTGATCGCTGTACGCAAGTTCGTCATCCGAGTCCGAGTCCATACCATCGTAAGGGTTGGTATCCTTCTCGCGGAGCGCGAACACACCCGTTGGCTGGGCAGGGAAGGCGATGGGAGCCTTGTTATCAGCAGCAGGCCTGGACGACTCTACGTCCTGGACCTCGGCTTCGAGCTCGTCCGTCATGACGGAGTCTCCGTCCTCATCAGTCACTTCCTCTCCTGCGGTGTCTTCCAGACGAGTAGGTTCAACTACGACATGGGCGGTCGACTGAGCGCTGATATTGGCCTCTTCTGCTTCACGGACCTCGTCTTCAAGGTTCTCATGCAGAACGGCCATGTTGTCCTTGAGGGCGGGATCGGCGTGGCGGGGAAGAACGGCAGACAGCCTGCCGGGAAAGTTGAGAGTGCTGGGTTCCTGGAGAATAATCTCGTCGGCCATCTGATCCATGGCATCGTTTCCTTGCTCTTCGAACAGGAGCTTCTCAGAAGACGACATGGCGGGCAGAAGGGCTGCTGGGGTTGCCATGAGCAAGGCCTTGATCTGGGGAGATTGAGATGCCTGAGATGGAGTCTCTGCCTGGGCCAAAGGACCTGCGACACTACAGGCAGAGGCAAGCGGTGATTCGACAACGTTCTGGAGCCTGGGAGTGGCGAGAGTCTTGAAAGGTACGACGGGACGCTTAGCCGGCGACTGAAGCAGCGAAGCCTTGAACGGTGACCGGGAAGTCTCAGCCCCGCCACGATTGTGGGATGGCAGGTTTAGGCTCTTGACAGCTGACTGCGATCGCTTGGCTGGGGAACTCAAGAGAGATGTCTTGAATGGCGTGGCAGCGCCGTCTGAGGGGGGCTTCACGGCGGAAGCCGGCCTGAGAATGGTTACGCCATCGGCACGCTTGGCAGGTGACTTCATGGTGTCCCTGTATGGGGATGTCGGGGGTCGTTTTGCTGGACTATTAAGGGTAATTTCGGGGGCTTGCTCCTCGTCGACCGCATGGTCTGCGATGGACTCCATTTCCTTGGACTTGAGCTCAATCTTCTTCAAAGAGCCGAGAGCATTGGAAGGTGGCTTCACGGGGCTCTTCATCAAGGACTTCACCGGCGTGTCCTTGGCGCAAAGCTCATCCTCCGATTCGTCTCGAGGTTGGGGCATCTGTGTAACCTTCTTAGGGCTTAAGGGTGCCTTGGCCTCCTTCGCCGCTGCAGTCGCACCGGTCTTGGTAGCCGTTCGGGTCGCCTTGGGAACTGGTGGCTTGCGAACAGGTCTGCCGCGAAGACCAGGGGCTTTTTTGCCGTCGTCTGGGTTGACGTTCTCTTTTTCGGGCTCTTCGAATGTGACTTTCTTCTTGATGACGGGTTTGGTGGCCGTCAGGGTGGCAGCACGTGTGCGTGTCACCCTCTTGGACGGCTCCAAAGCTGCCTGAGCATCTTCTTGTGGTTGAATCTTTCTCGGCCGGCCGGGGCCGCGAGTCATCTTGCCGGAAGCATCCTTGGTAAGCTCTGCTTTTGGCACGTCAGCAGCGGCTTTGCGTGCTGCAGCTCTGGCGCGTGTCGCCCGACCGGGAGCGCTAGATGGCGCGTTTGGCTCCTCGACAGGTTCATTGACGTCCTTTCTGGGTCGGCCGCGCCCTCTGGTAGCGCGTACCGGGGCTTCTGATGAAGATGCCTCGTCGTGCTCTTCCTCATCCTCGTCGGAGCGAGTCTTCCTCTTGGAGGAGGCTGTGGCTCTTGTGGCTGCGGGTGCTACCTTAGCCTTGGCAGCAGCGGTCATGATCTTGGTCGTCTTGGGTCCGGCATCGCCAGCCTTTGCGGCAGCACGGGCGCGCGTCATCCGCTTGGGGGGTGATTGGGGGTCCATGTCGGATGAGTTTGGCGGCAGGATTGAATGGATAGGATAGATAGGTGGTCGGGATATACGTATTGGGAGTTTGCTGGTGGGTTAGTAGTTGTCGAAGGTGTCGAAGGTTGGTCGATTGTTTCTTTTCACATGATTATGTGGTTAGGCAAGTTGCAAGCCAGGAAGGAGCTGGCAGAGAGCTGGGAGTTTTATTGATAGTGCGGTTGGCGTGTTTCTCGTTGCTGGGTCAACGCTAAGGGGTCCACCAGAGCTCCTCACGACTAATGGTGGACATCCAATGACATCAGATACCCCGCTTCGTACTGTAAACTTGCTGACAGGCGTGCGGACAGCTGTCAGCACGCGGTCATCGCTTGTCAGCCTGAGTTCCTGGCAACCATCGTACATATAAGGTAAGTAGGTAGGTACAAGAATGGGTTTGACACAAACACACACATCTGGAACAATGCAGTGAGCGACATGTTCGGGAGTATTCTCTGTGTCGAATTTTAATTAGGCCCTACGAATTCCTTCAGCAAAGCCCTAGTGCAGGTGCCTAGCTCGGGGCCGGGTGCCTGGCGTTTATGAACGGCAGATCTTCAGCCCATCAATAGCTGGCCGTTCATCACAACGAACCGCTTCATTAAATCTCCAATGGTGACAAGAAAACTCGTCGGTCGACAGCATATGACAGTGACTGGTGCTCGGTTCGTAGCTGTTCAGCTCTATTTTCTAGGTTTCAACTGCTTCTTCTAAAGTAACGTTCAGGAGAAAATGAATGAAGGATTGCGTACATGTTGAACAATAGAGTCTTGCCGAATTTCAAATGCGGTACCAGGAAACCCCCAAGGAGGCATTACATCGTCAAGTACCTACCGAGAGCACGAAACTGGCGTGCCAGCTTCGACCGATGGTATATTTGGTCTCATCCCTGGTAAGCACAGAGGAAGTTCGCCAATCATGCCAACAGCTTTCAGGCATTTACTAGAAGGTAAATAAAGTCTTGGGCCTAACAAAAGTTTGGTCGTTTGATACAGGCCGTCACCGAAAGAGGAGCAGCCTCCTTCCAGGGCACCATATATTTCCATTCTCACATTAGATCGCAGTGGGACAACAGCTCAGGGCAAAACAGGCTTGGTTGGATTTGGTCAACGATCGTGGGCGTACGTACCAAAACGTACAAAGCCCCGCAAGATTCAATCCATGCTTGGGATCAGGACCGGGAAGGAAAAACAAAAGCAAAAAGAAGTGGACACGCCGGGAATTGAACCCGGGACCTTCAGCAGTTTAGTATTGATCAGATCAATGCTAAGCAGATGTCATACCCCTAGACCACACGCCCATTTGTTGGTGACAACCGTCTTCAAAGATTTAATCATGTATTACAAAAGCAGGACACTCGAACGTCACGAAACTTGAAGCATCCCCCGAAACGAAAAGAACATGTGTCTCAGCATCGATACTACCAGAAATGAATGCCTTAGCATCCCAGCCTCAGTCCCCCTGGCTTCGCCCTCGTTCACACCACCGCGACCGGAGCAAAGGCTTTCTACATCCCCGGTGGCTGTGAGCAATACGGCCTGGCACGAGTTCGCGACTCAATCCGACAGACCTCGCACATTTCACGAAGAGACACAAATCCCAATCCCAACACGATGACTGTACGATCAAGCCAACCGGACACCGACCGGCACCTTTCGCGATAGCATCAAACTGAAATCCGAGGCACCCAGGCACCCATGTCCACCTAATTACCGCGCCGACAGGCCTGGCGCGTGGGGTCACGCGATCGCCCGTACGAACAGGCCAATCACACATCCTACTTGATAGGGATTCGCGATGGCCTCAAATGACAATTTTCGAACAAGCGTCCGCGAAACCCGCCCATCGACCCCAGGGCCGCATCGACAACTGGCACGCGCGTCCCATCAGTCGCGCTCGGGGGATTGCGAAGCCCCCGGTGCACATGTTCACCATGCTGATTGGACTGTGGGCAGCAGCTGGGCTGACCTCGACACGATGACTGAAGAGAAAGTTTGAGTTTGAGCCAAGACGGCAACTACGTGCCAGAGAGGCGACTCACCCTGTGAAGATCGAAAGAGAGACAAGGCATAATTTGGGCCATCTTACAGGATGGCATATCCATCGTCTAACGCTGTCGGGAGAGTCCACCTCGCCGCCTGTTGGACGGTTTGATGCATCGCCACCATGTTTTCGTCAGCAACGGGCATTGTTAATTGTTAGGCGGCCCGCGGTCTTGGCTATCATCTCCTCTCGCTGCGGCTAGCGGCCTGGCGTCTTGTGTCTCGTCTCATGATGGAGTGGACGACCAAGTGGCATCCCATCTTTTACCGCTGCATGAAGACTGACACGGGAACACCGTCGTCGCACTACATCCGAAGCATCGAGCATCGTCATCGAAACCCGTCGCACAGGCTTCACATGTTTGCCCGCTGTTATTGTGCGACTACCTGTTGTGGTAACAACTTTCACGCCTGCAACTGCAAGGCGATCCTACAGCAAGGCAAAGCAGGAAGAAGTCTCAGCCCTGTTGGGCTTACAATACCCCAGAGATCATCCTGCTAAGCCCCCAGAATAGTATTAACCGCAGGTAGAGAGAGGTAATACGGCAGCGGCTCCTTCAGGAGGTTCAGTCGTTAATCTCACCTCACTGACCAACGTCGTCTCATGTCTCACGACAGCAAAACGCAGAACCCTGTCGCAATCATGCGCACCTTTGCTCGGATCCGGCCTTCGTACAGTCATTCTCGTTCGCATTTCAGCCCCTTATTAGCCCAATGCCTAAGGATGTTGGCCCCCCCCCTACCTGGCCGAGGATCCCGAGCTGAACGCGGCCTGAACGAGCCTAGGGGCCTTGGGCTGCGTCATACGCGAGACTGCGGCTCCCTCCCTCTGATGGAGCTGTCGGCGGATCTTCAGGGCATCATCATTTAGTGTGGCCTGTCCGTCCTTCCATCTATCAATTGGGAGGCCACAAGAGCGAACCCTTTTTTCCTTTCAATTGCCCCGTCTTCCCTTCACTGAGCTGGTATTGCTCGAATTCATTTCCTACAAAACTTATCCATGCCCGCAGCCCTCGTGCGGTGTGCTTCTCCTCGAGTTGAATTGCTCCATTCAGCTGGCCAGTGTTGTTGTCGAAGCATCTTCTAGCTTTCCTTCACACAAAGCAGACTAGGCCTCTCATAACACCGGTTCTCAATTGACATCCCAAACCTTCGCTGGACATGGCCAAACTCTCACATTCGTTGCTATGGCTCGCCGCCTCCATAGCCCATCCGGCGACGGCTCTTCCTGGCGACGTGAACGCTGTGGACATGGCAGTGGCCAAGCGCTCTGATAGCTTGTCCGTCCTCTCCATCGACGTCCGCGCCCTGCCAGACTCGCCCAGCGGCCACTACGAGCCCGAGGTTGTCGACTGCCCCTCGACCCGGCCCTCAATCCGTCTGGCCGATGGGCTCTCTGACGAAGAGGCGGAATGGCTTCCCCGCCGCCGGAACAACACCATTGAGCCTATGCGCGACCTTCTTGTCCGCGCCAACATCCCCGACTTTGACGCTGCTGCCTACATCGATCGCGTACGCGACAACACCACGGCCCTGCCAAACATCGCCATCGCAGTGTCTGGCGGCGGCTACCGCGCTCTCATGAACGGCGCCGGTTTCCTCTCCGCTGCCGATTCCCGCAACCCCGGCGCCTCCGACAACGGTACGGGCGCCATCGGCGGCCTGCTCCAGTCCGCCACCTACCTCGCCGGCCTCTCCGGCGGCGGCTGGCTCGTAGGCTCCATATTCGCCAACAACTTTTCCACCGTCCCCGATCTGCAGCAGGGGTCCGACGGCAGCTCCGTGTGGCGCTTCGACCGCTCCATCTTCCGCGGGCCTGAAGAGTCCGGTATCTCTATCCTTAACACGGCAGACTATTGGTCCACCGTCGTCAGCGACGTTGCCCGCAAGGGCGCCGGCTGGGACACTTCCATCACGGACTTCTGGGGCCGCGCACTCTCCTACCAGCTCATCAACGCCACCAACGGTGGTCCCGCCTACACCTTCTCCTCTATCGCCAACACGCAGCAGTTCGAGGACGCCGAGACCCCGTTCCCCATCCTCGTCGCCGACGGCCGCGCCCCCGGCGAGCGCATCATCTCTCTCAACGCCACCGTCTACGAGTTCAACCCGTTTGAACTAGGCAGCTTTGATCCCACGACCTACGGCTTCGCGCCTCTGCGCTACATCGCCTCCAACTTTTCCAACGGCGAGATCTCCCGCGACGGCGAGTGCGTTCGAGGTTTCGACCAGTTCGGCTTCGTCATGGGCACCTCTTCCTCCCTCTTCAACGCCTTCATTCTGCAGAACATCACCGGCATCGCCGAGGACTCGGATATTCCCGACTTCCTCGTCGAAGCCGTCACCAACGTCCTCGACCGCCTCGACGCCGACGAGAACGACATCGCCCAGTACGCTCCTAACCCCTTCTTCGGCTGGAACCCCACCAACGAGTCGGCCAACCACGAGTCTGACCAGCTCTCCCTCGTCGACGGCGGCCTTGACCTGCAGAACATCCCCCTCCACCCCCTAATCCAGCCCTTCCGCGCCGTCGACGTGATCTTCGCCGTCGACTCCTCGGCCGACACTACCTTCAACTGGCCGAACGGCACCGCCCTCCGCGCAACCTACGACCGCGCCGGCACCCCCATCGGAAACGGCACCCTGTTCCCCCCCGTCCCGGACGCCGAGACTTTCGTCAACCAGCGTCTCAACCAGCGCCCCACCTTCTTCGGCTGCGATCCGGCCAACTTCACCCTCGAGGACGGCCAGTCCCTGCCGCCGCTCGTCATCTACGTCCCTAACGCCCCCTACACCACCCATAGCAACGTCTCGACCTTCGACCCCTCGTACCCGACCTCCCAGCGCGACGCCATCATCCGCAACGGCTTCAACTCCGCCACGCAGGGCAACGCCACCGTCGATGAAGAGTGGCCCGTCTGCGTCGCCTGCGCCATCCTCAGCAGGAGCCTGCACCGCGCCAATGAGACCGCGCCCGAGGCGTGCACGCGCTGCTTTGAGAGGTACTGTTGGGACGGGTCGACCGATTCGGCAAGCGTCAACTCGTATGAGCCCGAATTTATCATAGGATCTGATGAGGAGGAGGATGCCGCCGGCATTGTGCGCGCGAGTTTCTGGGGTGTGGGCGTGAGCTTGGCTGTCGCGGCGTTGGTGGTGTGGTAATCGAGAAGAGTCGCTGTAATGTTGGGAAACAGTAATTTGGACAACCGAGGTTGCAATCTGGAATCTGAAGTCAGTGAAAGAACCGGACAGGACGGATTCGGATAACAAATTGGGAGGATTGGTTGGCTGGATGGTAATCCAGAGTTTTGAAAATCTGCGTCAGAATGAGACTTTCTGTATTGCAATGATATGAGTAGAGTGTCATGAGATATTTTTTCTTAGCAAAAGCATCAAGTTGGTATATCCACTACAAATTCCCCCCTTTCCCTCAATGAGGCCTGCGCCGTGCTCTTCTCCCTCCTCTGGGCGAACTGTCACCGCCGCCTGTCGCCATCCTTCGTTTCGCCGTTTCGTAAGAATTCTTCATGTTCTAGAACGTCAAAACATCATGATCGTGTCGTGAAAAAGTGTAGTGCGATTCAATCGTGAGTCGCAAGGAATGGCAGTCGTCAGCAGCATCCATCGAGATCAACTGCGTGCAATATCATGATTCCTCATCGGATCGGGCGATATGGGCCGTCAATTCTCATCTCCTTTACAGCTTCGGGCATCTGCCGCAGCCACTCGGTCCAGCTGTCAACGTCAATGGGTTCGTCGCCCACACGAATCGACAAAACAAGCTGCTGACCCTCCGGCGCAAAAGGCAGGCTGTTGCGCTGCGGACTGATGTTCATAGGCGCGACTAGGATCGACGCGAGTCTCGGGTTGCCAGCGATTTGAATGTGTAGAGGCGAAGGTGAAGTCGTGACCAGGTCCTTGTCGCCATTCCTGTCCTGGATAAACGCCGGATAGCTAGACACGAGCTTAGAATGTAGTTCGGCAGCTGTTAGCGGGTTCGGTACGCGATGGGATGCGCGCGCCTTGAGCTGCTCCACGAGCAGTTTGGTGAAGGAGCACCGCTCGAGCTCGTTGAAATGCTCCTCCGAAATGGCCGCGGCGACCAGCTCGAGTACACCTTGCTGGCGGACCATCTTGGAAGAGGGGTAGTATGCAGAATCCATGAGAATGAGAGTGTCACCGCAAGCCTCTTCCAGAACCTGCTGAATCCCACTCCAGCGGAGCGTCTCGGCCTTCTCCCGGTCTCTCGAGCTGTCTACTGTCAGCACAAGGTTTCATTCCAGCTGCATCCACAGGCACGAGTATTACCTGGCAAGAACCATTTCGCGGTTGTTATCGAGGTACGAGTGTCCATTGTAGTAGACAATCTTGAGGACATCACGCTGATCGCGCTCCTCTGAAAAATCAGTAATCTTCCGCGATAGCCACCTCCAAGGACTCTTGCAGTTCTCTGAAGTGGACGGGATGGCCTGAATTTGAAACGTATATCGGTAGTAGTGGTCGAAGACGTCGGCCAGTTCACGGACAGCCGAGCTGACGTGAGGGTCGTGGTCGTCGTCCCAGTGCAGTAGTAAAACTTGAGCACCAGCGTAGCGACTACGGTGAGGGTTGGACAAAATGCGAGCAACATTCGTTTGCAGATCCGTTTTGACTTCTATGCCCGTAAGGCCTCCCGGCTTGTCGAGCCTGGGGCCGGACGGCAACGGCGTTCGTATGCGCGATTCGCTCAACCGTCCGGAAGGAGAGTCAATGTCCATCTCTTGGTCACCATACATGGACTTGAGACTCTGGTCTTGAGGGCTCAGGGGTCTCTGACTGCCGGAGTGGCTCTTACCCTGGATGCCGGGGAGCGAGTTCTTGAATTTTTCGACAGCATCTTCCCAACTCATGTTGTGATGGCTGGGATGACACTATGTGTCATGAACAGTATCAGTAATGGCTAAACGTCGCGCGAGAAATGGTTCACGCTGGTCTATGAGCCCTAGACTTACAGCAACGCGCCTCCGACGACAGTCCTGACAGGCGCCGAGTTTTCGGATGAGAGCGGCTTTCTCTCTTTGCTGGAATGACAAAGGGCCGGTTCGCCTCCTGCTCGCGCGGACCCGGTTAGACATGTCGGCCCCATCCTTAATGTGGAAGATGGATGTGAGGTTAGGAGAGGTGTCGGCACTGTACGATGTGTTGTTTGTCTCCATTGACATTTCATGGGCAGCTGATGCTGCGGCAGCAGATGCTACGGAAGCCATGGTGGCCGTGGTGGCCGTGGTGGAGATGGACGAATTGGTGTCCTTCCTCACCGGCGGTGAAGTCGGGTTGGGTTTAAGCGTCTGATGGTTGGGTGAGGTAACTGAGGGTTGCTGCTGCTGCTGCTGTTGGAGCTGCTGTTCGTGCTGAAGTTGCTCTTGCTGCAACTGATGTTGCTGCTGCTGCAGTTGAGGATCCATGTCGACCATGGCGTGGTCCTCTTCCTGCGGTTGTGGCATCTGTTCAGTCGACTGCTGTGGGCTGGGTGAGTGTTGTTGTTGGTACGGTACCGAGGTCGCGCGGGTGGGTTCGTCCGAGGGGCTCGTCTTGGGTGGCGCCTCGAGCAGGCTGGGAGCCGGATGCATGTTGGTCAATATGAGACGCGAGAGCCCATGATCGGATCGAAGTAAGTTGATGAGTGATAAAGTGCCGCGCGGGCGGTACAAGTAAGTGTCGATGGGGCGGGAAACGTTAGGGTGTGTTGTGCTTTGTTTTTAACCTTTGCGCCCCACCGAGCTTCACCGACCGCGGAGATGGATCTGGGACGAGGATGTGGACGTGAGCGGCGAGGGGAAGCGACCTTGGGAGGCGGAACTAGAAAACGAAGAGGGGCAAGAGGGGGGACGCGACTCGTGTATGACCAAGTGGGAGTATGCGCGTGAGCTCGGGGTCTGTACACCTGATGCCGTAAGGCGATGGAGATGCTTGTGAGGGATGCAGTACGCGATATAAAGTGCGCGAGTTTTGTCTTCTTCGTCACTTGTGAGACGGAGGATTCCAGGTGAGAGGCGAAGGTGAAAGGTGAAAGGTGACGGCCGGGTTAAAGCTTTAACCCCAAGGGAAAGGTACTTGCTTCTGCCTGCTTGAAGAGGAGGGGACGTTGCACCAAGCCAGCAAATGCCCTCCCACTTGCAATTGCAATTGCACTCGAGGCACTTGCGAACCGCACCTGCTCGCACCGCACCGCACCGCACCCACTGGCAAGCGGCGGCCGACCGAGGCCAGGCAGGACGAATGGAGGGCGAGCAGGCGCCATTGACCGACAGCCGCGAACCCTGGCGTTCGGGCAGGTGCAAGGGTGCGTGCGTGGTGGGGGAGAGAGAGGGGACGTGCGCCATCTAGTTGGCCCGTGCATGGGCACCGAGGAGCAGGGACACCGAACACAGCACTTGCCCACCGAGGACCGGAGGGCAGCAACAGAGGACCCCTCAGCTTGCCTGATCGCTGTGCTCCCTGACATGTTCCACTGCCTTAGGTTCTGTACCGGCGCTGAAACTGATGCTGAAAACATCGTGGCTTCATCGAAGAGTCTTCTTTTTTTTTTTTTTGGTTCTTGCTGCCCAAGAAAAGGAACGCTTGGGGGATCGTTAGGATGGTACTCCAGACTCGGCCAGAAGGCTTGATGGTTGCACACAACAATCGTTTCACGGCGCGCTTGTCCCGGCTCGAGGAATTAAAATCAATTTGCAGGCAGGGCCAGTGCAGGGGCGGCGCGGGATGACACCGGCAACAATAATGGAAAGTACCTTAGCTCATGGCTTGCTTGCCATGACTGGCAGGGGCCCTCCCCTCTGTCCTTGTCCTTGTCTACCTTCTTACAAGGCACCCCGCGATGCACCTCACCCTCACATGCCTTGCAGCCTGAAGCGAGATCTTATCTTGAACCCGACGTCGACCTGGCCTGGTCTGGCCGCTTGGTCGCCGCCCGTCGATCGGAGAAGCTTCCCGGCATGGACTCGATGGTCCGATGGCTCTTTTTGACGGATGCGCCGTAGTCAGAGGAAGAAGCCTGGGCGCAATGCTCCGTGCAAGTTACGCACCACAACAAAAGAAGAGCCAGGAGACCGACGTCACATCACGGACAGGCCACAAGAAGCGAGGCATCAAGAGCAATTCGCGAACCCATCAAATTGGGCAGCATCCCCTCCCAAAAACGCCAATTTTCAAGGAGTCCCTTGGTCAGCTCGGAATGTCCAGCCAGACATCATCCACTAAGGACCACCAAGTATACAAGCTACCTACTAGCCCAGACTGGTAGCCGGCTGTAGTCTCCCCGCGTTGGCTGAAGACGTCTCACGCCAGCAGATGCAGAGCCAGAACTGCGTAGAGAGACATTCGGCACGTTAAACGGCGATCGTCGACCATGCAGGCGGCCAAGCTTGTGATGCCGAAAACCACCAAGCTCACACTCATTTGCACATCCTGCAGCTCCAGCAGCAATGACGACAAGACGCCATCTCATCTTGATGGCGATGTAAGCTCTCATAGATGTCACTATCAATTCCCTGACCCTTCCTTGATACTTCGACTTATTCAGCATCGCATTTTCTGAGCACCAAAGTACAAACGGGCCTCAGTTTCCCCTTCCGTGCATCTGGCCTGACGCATGTCGGGAGGGCCCAAACGGTCTGTACCAGCCACCCGCGTTGTTTCTCGAAGCCCTGGACCACTCTGTTCGGCCGGGTTTGGCCCATCCCCCCCCCCCCCTGTTTGCCCCCCCCCCCCCCCCCCCCCCCCCCCCCAACCATCATCCACCCACCCGCTCGCTCGCTCGCAGGCACCTTCGGCAAACTGCCGCCAGCCTCACCGCAACTAGTTGCTCGGTGTTTGATAGGTCCTGTGGTCTCCCGCCCCTGAATTTGTTGACTCGAAGTTCTTGTCGTTCGTCACTCGACCTTCGACGATGCCGAGCTTGGCCCACAACGTTGACGGGATGCTCGGTGTCCCTATTGGCATGTCATGCCGGAAACGTCCCCGGATAATTTGGGTTGTTCCCCCACCTCAGTGAGCCAGCGGAATGTGCCTCTGTACAAAATCCCTCTCTCAGTCCAGGTCCACCATTACCACCAGGGAACATCCGTCTTGTGGCGGGCATATGCACGACAGACCTGCGCCCACCAGTTTCCTCGTTGGGCGGATGGATGGCCGGGTCGGATAAAGTGCACACCGTGTGTCACAGCCGGCAGCCACACCTTCAGATACCGTGCCCGCTGACCTGTACTTTGGGCCTCACACCAGAAATTACAATGTCAGCTCATGCAACTCTTCAGGGCCATCGCACCACTTCGGGCCTGACCGAGCCACGCCATGACTGGCTGTTATTTTCACCGAGGTCTGTGTTGTCGCGACCGCAAGCGCCGGTGGTCACGCTGAGCTCCCACCATCCGGCGCAGCGGGGTCTCTTTCCGTCGCTCGCGTCACCCCTCTCACACACCCTGCTTCAACGGCTTCGGTCGGCGTCTTCGGTCACGCCTGATACGGCAAGGCGCGGCCGCCACCACCCCATCCTTCATTACCTCTCTTCTTCATCACTTTGTTGTGCCCAAGCCGATGCGATGGGGTTCTGCGGGTTATTATTTAATTGGCCCTACGAGTCTGAGGGGCGCACGTTACATGTATCGTGATCAGAGCTTCGGAGAAATGTAGACCGAGCCTACATTATGGCATTGGACAACACAATTAGCTCGTGCGGTTTGTAATGCCATTATTGCCATTTGAACAAATAGCTGTCGTCCAGCTGTCCTTGCTTTCTTGGTCCAAGTGACCTGTCATTTCGTCAAGCCGAGACCTCTATGGCGTTATCAAGCGAGCAGCTTCTGAATAGGTAGCTCCATGTGGTCCTCCCTCTTGAGCACATTCAGTCCATCGCTTGCTAGCCAGCCTCGTTGGGCAGCTGCATCCCATCGGGCAAGGAACCGATCCTTACGAAGAGGATGACCGAACAAGCGGCTGCCACGAAGCCGGAAAGCATGTCATGTGTGCATGATTTAGAGGCCCTTCGACCATGGTAATAACACGAGACGAGCATCGAGTTGATCGACGGGGTTCAACGACAACTAATTTTCATGCGACAGGCTAAGATGCGTCTCAGTGTCGAGCGTATAACATTAATTCCGTAGCATGCAGGTCATTGTCGCCGATGTTACAGTCGTCTCATGTCTATCGTAAGGGATGGTTGATCTAGATGAGATGTCAGTAATCGATACTCCCGTGCGTCGGCATACACACCTAGTCCCATCTTTGCAGCGCTTGCCACGCTTCCCAAAAGGCCCCTATCAATGCATTGGCGCCGTCATATCTTGTTCAAGCGCTGACAAACGCGCGCATAGCCTTGACCGCGTCCCCCTCGTTCGCCTTCAGCAGCTCCGTCGCCCTAGGCTTTGTGACCTCGAGCTCCTCGACCTGCGATCCAACACGTCAGCATCTCCGCCATGCAATACTCTTTCAAATTGGTTGATCTATTTACCAGCAACGCCACGTCGGCGGCCTCAACCTTGACGTTCTTAACGGGCTCGCCAGGCTTCTTATGATCGCCGCCGAGGCTGCCAATGGCCTTCTTCGCGGCCTCAGCATCGACGTCGTTCCCGCGTGCGTCGTCACCGCCCTCGAGGGAGGCAAGAGCTGAGGCGGCCTTGCGATCCTCGGCGGACTTGGCCTGGTTGGCGGGGATTTCGTCCTCGACGTCGCCGGTCGTGGCGCCTTCGACAATGGTAGGAGGTTGCTTCTCGGACATGATGGAGACGTTACGTGATTGTGAGGCGCGGCGGACTATGTTGATGGAGGCCTTGAGTTTCGAAGTGGCGGCGTAGTCAAAGCTTTGGCAGTGGTGATGCGAGGCTGGTGATTTAGTACGAGTCGAACTTCTATGCGGTCACTCTGGACTTGGAGCTGTGAGATTTCTTTGGTGGGGTTTTAGTGTCAATGGAGCTGTAGAGGGGCGCTAAGAGGCTACTTGACTTGATGACTGTACTGAGAGCAAAGTGCGTGTACCTGTGTAACTGGAGCTTCCGAGGCTTTGGTTGGCTTAGCGTGCATGCACCTCGTTGCACATATTGAGATTCGGTGTGCACAAAGCAAAGGGGTCCCTCATTGAGGACCATATTTGGACACATACTCTCGTCAAGTCCTCTGGCCATTTCAAACATTACTGGTGACTCATTAGAATCAGCTGTAAGAGAGACTTTACACCCTTCCAGCGTTTTTGTCGTTTTCCTTGAACACGTTCTCACGTCGCGAATGCAGACCTGAAAACTTTGTGATACCCAACGTCCGAGTCACGACGAGCCACATCCATCATGGCAGCTCCTTCGCCAGACTGGACGCCCGATTCTTGGCGTTCAAAACCCATCAAGCAGGCGCCTGCTTACCCAGATGAGAGGCTGCTTCAAAAGTCCGTTGCCGAGCTTTCGAAGCTGCCCCCTATTGTCCACCCTAAGGAGATCGTCGCCCTCAAGCAGCATCTTCGCGATGTGGCCAAAGGCGAGGCGTTCCTTCTGCAGGGCGGAGACTGCGCTGAGCTGTTCTCGTACTGCGAACAGAATGCTATTGAGTCCAAGATTAAACTCTTATTGCAGATGAGCTTGGTTCTCGTCTGGGGTGCTGACAAGAAGGTTGTCCGCATTGGCCGCATGGCGGGGCAGTATGCGAAGCCCAGATCCAGCCCGACGGAGATTGTGGACGGAGTCGAGATGCCCTCGTTCAGGGGAGATATTCTGAACGGATTCCACGTGGATGAGAGAGAAATTGACCCTCAGAGACTCGTCAAGTAAGATTCCTTTGCCATCCTAATCAAGACGTTGGCAAATAGTTCAACTAACCCCTGACAGGGCTTACCACCACTCCTCAGCCACGCTCAATTACATTCGAGCATCACTCAATGCAGGCATTGCTGACCTTCACAGACCCCTTGACTGGGGTCTGGGCCATGTTCGCGACCCGGAGCTGAAGAGGAAGTACTCGGAGGCGGTCCTCTCCTTGACCGACATGCTTCGGTTCCTGCATACCATTGGCGCCGACAAGAGTGACAAGCTCGACACTGTCGACCTGTTCACCAGCCACGAGGGCCTCCTCCTTGAGTATGAGCAGCCGCTGACAAGGCTTCTTGAGACACCCGTCCTCCAGTCGAGGCCGAATGAGCCTGCCCCTACCCCTAAAATGGAGTACTACAACACATCCGCCCACTTCCTGTGGATCGGCGACCGTACAAGACAGATCGATCACGCCCATGTCGAATTCTTCAGGGGTATCGCGAATCCCATCGGCATCAAGGTCGGCCCCACGACGCCAGTGGACGACCTCCTCGCCCTCCTGCGCACCCTCAACCCGTCCTGTGAGCCCGGCAAGATCACGCTCATCACGCGCTACGGCGCCGCCAAGGTGGGCTCCCTGCTGCCGGCGCACATCCGCGCAGTCGAGGACAGCGAGTACAAGCAGTGCGTCGTTTGGCAGTGCGACCCGATGCACGGCAACACGCAGTCGACGGGCAGCGGCATCAAGACACGCAAGTTCGGCGACATCTTCGAGGAACTGCAGCAGACGCTGCACATTCACAAGGAGCAGGGCAGCTTCCTAGGCGGCGTGCACCTCGAGCTGACAGGCGACGCCGTCACCGAGTGTCTCGGCGGCAGCGAGAACCTCGACGAGGACGACCTGTCGACCAACTACACGAGCTTCTGCGACCCGCGATTGAACGAGAAGCAGGCGCTCGAGCTGGCGTTCCTGATTGCGGACCACTACCGGAAGGAAAGGAGACCTAACGCTATCGTGTAAAAGAAAAACGGCAATTTTCATAGCGCGCTTGCCGTTGAGAAGGAGGGAAGTCCCAAAGTTTATGCCTTGACGCATCCACTGTGCCCTTCGTTGCCTGATGCCTCATACCAACCACACCGGAAGAAATGCGTTGGCCCGACGACGCCCTCTGTAGATTGGGAGATGAACAATTTCTCTATCTGATTCAAATCTTGGGGACGCTACCTGGCGCCAATTCGGGTGAAAATACCGACAGAGTGATTATTGACTTTGTTTCGACACAGGTTATGCACCCTAACATCGTTCTGAGACCCTCTCAAGTGAGATTGATCTGGCGCTGGGCTCCCGGCCGCAATGGACTTGATTTTGTTTCCTCTTTCCAAGCACGGGAAATCAATAAGCAGATCGTCATTGAAGGTCTGATATGGTTGTGATCTTGACTTTCGTCGTGATGGTCAGGGGGCTCACCGACCTCACCGAACCTGTTGAGTCAGGCAGTCCTTATCAGCTACAGGCAAAGTGGGCCTGCGCGGGGTGGACGCGCGGGTATCAGCGGACCAGGGCGTGGTGCGATATGGGAAGGCGCACGCCCTGTACACTGTGTAGCTGGAAGGCGCGGGGCCCCGCGAAACCAGGCCTCGAACTACCGTATCAAGGCGACCAACTGCCCAGCTCCTTGTCTCGTTTCTCATGCATCAAACGTCCTTCCTTCATCTACCTCGCCGGACCCGTGTAAGTGACACCGCATCCTCATCCTCTTCTTCACTCAAAGAAAGTGCTGCATCTCCCACGACTCTGACCTGACATTATGGTCTTCCCATTCGACCTCCAACACCGCAGAGACTGGTACGTTTTGATAAAGAACCTCTCCCCAAAGCTGTTCACTGCCACCGTCACTGACACAGTTCAAGCCATTCCAAGCAAGCTCAGCGGACACAGAGGATCCGTTCTCTGACCGCCTACCATGGTCCCTTTTCCATCTTGGAGCGAGAAATCCTCAACAAACCCATCCAGGAGCTTGTTCAAGATGTCCAGAAGACTGCCACTCAGCCCCTTGACGTTCTCAGGACTTATGGCAAGGTCGCCTTGAAAGCCCACGAAAAGACCAACTGCTTGACCGAGGTCATGTTAGAGTCGGCCGAGGATTGGCTCAAAGCAGGGTCTATCAATCTGAAGGGCCCCCTCGCTGGCATCCCTGTCTCACTCAAAGACAGCATGCAGGTTGCTGGCTACGACTCGTGCATTGGCTATTCCGCCTTCACCAACGACTCGTCTGCTGTAGATGGCCCCGTCGTGCGTCTGCTGAAGGATGCTGGTGCCGTTCCTTACGTCAAGACAAACCTTCCCATCACTTTGCTCTCCTTCGAGTCCACGAATGATGTCTGGGGACGCACCACCAACCCTCACAACAGCAAGTACAGCCCTGGTGGCTCGACAGGCGGTGAGTCTGCACTGCTCGCGTCTGGAGGCAGAATCGGCATCGGATCCGACGTGGCTGGGAGTGTCCGTGTTCCTGCTCACTTCTCCGGCTGTTATTCCTTGAGATGTTCAACGGGACGCTGGCCCAAGATGGGCTTCAAGACCAGCATGCCCGGCCAGGAAGGCGTACCCAGCGTCTTCAGCCCAATGGCCCGCACGCTCAACGACCTGACATACTTCACCCGCTCCATCGTCGAGATGAAGCCTTGGAACTACGACTATACCGTCCACCCCATCCCCTGGCGGACTGAGGTGGAGAGGGAATTCCTTGAAAAGAAGAAACTCCGTGTTGGTATCATGCGCACCGACGGCGTCGTCGACCCAAGCCCGGCATGTCTCCGCGCTGTGGAAATGGTTGAGGCCGCTCTTAGGCGTGAAGGCCACGAGATTGTCGAGATCGAGCTGCCTCACCTACGTGAAACCCTGCGCGTTGCTTCTCTGGCCCTCAACGCCGACGGATGCCAGACATACAGCTCTTTTCTCCGTCCGGGCGAGTGGGTCGATGCCGGTGCCGCGCAGCTTAGCTACCTCGCCAGTATGTGGCGGCCCACTCGGTACCTTTATTACCTGTGGGTCAAGTACGTGCGGCGTGACGACCTGTGGGCAGACTTGGTGCGGCACTTCCGGCCACAGAGCGCTTTCGAGGCGTGGAAGGTCGTGTCACGAAGGGAGACGATTCGGCTGGCGTGGTTCGACTGGTGGGAGAAGTCAAAGGTGGATTTCCTAGTGACGCCGCCGAACGCCACGCCGGCAGTGCCACACGACGGGATGAGGGATGCGGTGAGCAGCTGCGGATACACGTTCATGTTCAACATGGTGAGTCCTCGTTGTCATTGTCTGGTGGTGCTTGAATGCAACGTGTGACTGACTGACATACTGCAGCTCGACTACTCGGTTGGCGTGGTTCCCGTGACTCATGTTGACAGGAAGTTGGATCAACTCCCGGCGGACTTCAAGATCAACAGGCTAAACGGTGTGGCGAAGGGAGCATACAAGCTGTACAATGCAGATGAGATGCATGGTCTGCCCGTGGGTGTGCAGGTCGTTGGACGTCGCCTGGAGGAGGAGAAGGTGCTATCCCTCATGCAGAGGGTAGAGGATGCCCTGGGCGACGAGAAGTACAAGCTTCTCGAGGTTGACTGAGCTTTGGATATCTTAGTAGAGTGTAGAAAGGGGGCAAGGCGAGGTCGGGGCCCCATGCAGGCGCTAGCTGTCAACCTGCGTCTAGGGACAGGCATGGATTGAATCACACAGCACAAATCATTCCCAAGTGTGACGCAAGCCCATCCTGTGAACAAATCATTGAGGAGGATTTGAAATGTATTGAACGTGTTGCATAGAATGATGGCTGAAGCCTTGTCGTGCATGGAAACGCTGAGGTCCGAGATCGGCCCTTGTCGCTCGACCCCATCTTTGTCAATCACTTACACCCATATCGTCACCACAGGTATATAAGACATCAGCAACCAGGCATACTCCCAGCCGAATCAGCATTCTCAACTTCTATATTCTTCTTTACCTTCATCGCTCTGCTAAGTCTTTCATTATCGTCATGGCCGACCAAAAGAAGGACAACTGGTCCACCGAGGCGCGCACCCTGTTAACCCCAGCCCGTCTGTCAACCGACTAACACATACCTAGGAATACCAGCACTCTGCCGCCTTCGTGCCCAAGCTCGCCACCAAGGTGGTGCAGTGGCTCGACGTGCAAAAAGATGACGTTATTCTCGACATTGGCTGCGGCGACGGCGTGCTGAACGTCGAGTTTGCCAAGGTCCTGTCTCAGGGCAAGGGCACGGTACACGGCATTGATGCCTCGCCGGCCATGATCTCTGCGGCGGCGAAGGCTGCGGAGGGAGCACAAGGAGGAGACAGGTGCACGTTCGAGGGTACGTATTCCCTTCCTCTTCATGTCGAGAAAGGCATCTGACGGAGAGAAGTCATCGACGCGAACGAGATGAACCTGGACAGGCGTCGGTACCCTTTCCAATACACCAAGGCGTTCTCCAATGCGGCGATGCACTGGATCCTCAAGCCTGACACGGCGGGGACCTTCTTCTCGCGGGTGAGGGACGTGCTCCCCTCGGGCGCGACGTTTGCTTTTGAAATGGGCGGCCTGGGCAACGTGTCCGAGATGAGGACGGCGCTTGTCCTCGCCGCGGGACGAGTCATCGGAACCGAGAAGGCCAAGGCTGCGGATCCATGGTTCTTCCCGGACGAGAAGTGGTTGACGAGGACGATGGAGGAGGAGGCTGGGGGTTGGAAGATTGAGCAGGTAGAGAGGGAGTGGCGACCGACGACGGCGGGTGAAGGAGGTGTTGAGGGCTGGGTACGGTTGATGGGTAAGGCATTTTTGGATGCTGTTGAGAAGGAGAAGGGAGCTGATGCTGTCGAGGGGGTTGTCAAAGAGGCGATTGACGTGTTGAAGTATGTCAGTCAGGATGGGAGCGGTGGAGAGATGATTTCATATGTGCGATTGAGATGCTTGGCCCGAAAGGTATGAACTCTGAACTCTTCTAGCCACAATATTTGACTATGAATCGCGGGCATCCGCTACCCATCATGATGAACATGGTGATGGATGTGGTAGGAATAGTGTTCTTAATGGACCTCGGTCGTCGTTATGTGTACCACTTCAGCGGTGCTTGAGCAGATTAATCGAGCTCACAATGTTTAACGTAGCAGTATCTGGCGATGGTGGAAATGGTGCAGATCGATCCTTGCTGCCATGCCAATGTCCACTTGAAAAGGATTGAGACCACGGACATGGACATTTGGGGATACCTTAACATGATGGAGTCGGGTCTGTCGAGGACCGTGGGTAAAAGTGATGACAGATGGTGACAGCTGTTGCCGCTCCTTATCGGCATTCTAATCTTTTCACGAGGCCCGAGAGATGAGCGCGTGCTCGAATCCCTCGAAGCTCTTCTCCAACGTCATCTGCAGGCCACTGTTCACCCGCTTCAGGCACTGCACCCCAACCCACGGTAGACGACAGCAGCGACCTGCATCTAGCATCATACCAACCATCATAATGTCGGCCGACGACCAGCAGTTTCTCGACGTGGTAAGTGTTCTACCATCTCGCTGCCTGGGCTTCTTTACTGTCGGCACCCAGCTTACCATCTAAAGCTTTCGTCCCTGCCCAACCACATTCGCCGGTACTCCGACGACTTTGCCAACCATATAAACAGCGGGGTCGACAAGGCCGCCGATGCCGTCCGCGATGCCCTCTCTTCGGCACAATGGATCCCCGACTCCGTGCGCCCGACGCCTGTGTCTCGCTCCATCCCTATCGAGGTGATCGCCGTGACACGTTATGAACAGGTGCGGGACTGGGTCTCCCGGAACAAGCTCGTCACGGGAGTTGCCGTTGCTGTCTTCGGTGTCGTCGTCTACCAGACCTACAGGAGTAGCAGGTTCTACCGCAAGACCAGGAGAGCCAAGCGTGCGAGGAATGGCGGCCGTTTGGAAGTGGTGGTGATCGCTGGCTCGCCGACCTTGCCACTCACGAGGTCATTGTCGCTGGATATGGAGAGGAGAGGATTTATCGTCTTCGTTGTCTGCAATGCTGTTGAGGACGAGTCTATGGTGCACAACATGTCGAGGCCGGACATCCGGCCGTTGACTATCGATGCTACCGACGTAAGTCCTGTCGTACCCCTTTTGCTGGACCGCAATCTAACATACAACAGCCCCCAAGTGCCGGCAGCGCCATCGAGCGTTTTGCTCAGTATCTCCAGTCGCCGCATGCGCCCGCACCAAGGACGAAACCGAACTTTCTCGAGCTCAAATCCGTCATTCTCATCCCGTCTCTCAACTACCAAACCTCTCCTATCGCAACCATCCCTCCATCAAGCTTCGCAGACCTTTTCAACACTCACCTCCTACACCCCATACTCACAATCCAGGCCTTCCTTCCCCTACTCACTGCACGTCTCAGCCCTGCCGGCGAGAAGTGGCACCCACCCAAGGTCATGGTCTTCACTCCCTCGATCATCTCTTCCATCAACCCTCCCTTTCACGCCCCTGAGGCGACCGTCTGCTCCGCTCTCTCCGCCTTCACCGAAGTCTTGACCGCGGAGCTCAGGCCCCTTGGTGTTCCTGTCACCCACATGCAGCTCGGCACCTTCGACTTTGCAGGCTTCTCTCCCGCTAAGCCTTCCCACACTGCAGCATATCAAAAGGGCCTTATCGAGGGTCCCGGCATCGACGCCGATGCCGCCGAGACGCTCATGTGGCCTGAGAACGCGCGCCACGCCTACGGTCGCAATTTCGTCACCCAGAGCACCTCAGCTATCTCGGCGGGACGCATTCGCGGTCTTAAGGGCAGCTCGCTGCGACACCTGCACAACGCTGTCTTCGATGTCGTTGACGGCTCGATCACCAGCGGTACCGTCCGCGTCGGTCTTGGCGCGGGCGTCTACGGTTTTGTCGGGCGTTGGGTGCCCCGCGGCATCGTGGCATTCATGATGGGTATTCGTCGGGTGGACGAGCTTTCGGCCTGGCAGACGAGCTCGTATGACGGGTCTCGTGAGGGTAGTGAGAACGGCGACGCGCAGGACTTCGTTGCTGTTCCTGGGGATGGGGAGAGCAACGTCTGGAGACGTTCATGAGACTCATTCTTTGATTGAAATCGGTCCTTAATGGCAGCAGATGGCTAGCAAATTCAAATGCGCGCGGCCATCTTGTGAAGGTGTTTGTTTCGGCGTTGAATAGGGCTGGCTGGCTCCCATCATCAGGTATTGGAAAGACATTCACGACTCTTAAGAATTTGGCAAGGTCTATCATGAAATGGAATAGATTCTGAACTTTGGTATCATATGTAAGCCTGTCGATGGCGTGCAACTTATTCCCACCTGCTGAGCATTGCACTTGATTTGGGTGCAGCCTGTTGAGAGCTTGTCTGCTTTAGCAGGCCAAACCAACCTCTCAATGGCCACGACCGCGAAATCTCCTGCCACCGCCGCCACCTCCCCCACGGTCACGCCATTTCCCACCGCCGCCGCCCCTTCCGCCGTGCCCATGCCTCCTGTCTCCCCTATCGCCAAAACCGCCTCGGTCATCCCTCATATCTCTTTGCGGCTCGTGGAGACCTGCTGCCTGCCTCTCCAGCTCCTCCTGGCGTTTGAGCTCCTCCTCCTCCCGCTGTACCTCTACCTTGAGCTTCGGCCTCTCAAGATCCTTCTTCCACCTTGGGTGCGCGCCATCACGGCAGTCCCTTCCCGAAGGGCAGAAGCCAGCGAGGTAGAATAGGCAAAGCGCACGGCGGACGTGTTTCTTCGCGCACGCGGGACCGAGCGGGCAGAAGCCCATGTCGTAGTGGGGGCAGGGCGGTAACTTGGACTGGGGGTCGATGTGCAGGTAGAGGCACTCCTCGCCGTTGGAGCAGTAGCCGTTGCGCGTGAAGAAGTTGCACTCGGGCATCTTGCGGAGGTTGTACTCGTGAAGGAACTCGCAGTGGGCGCCCTTCTTGCAGAGACCGCGGAGCCAGTGCTTGCAAACCAAAGAGGGCCCACGGCCGGCGTGTGTGTGCGCTGGCTGGCCGCCGGGCGCTGAGTCGGCGGCGAGGGCGTGCTGGTGCGTCGCGCGGAGGAATGGGGTGAAGTCGAAGGTTGCGGGAGGGTCGGTGTGGGAGGCCATGTCGGGCGCGGCACGGGAGGGAGGCAGTGAGGGGTGGGCTGTTACTGTGGCCATGACGGGCTGTGGCCTCAACGGCTTGTATGTGTCAAGGTGCGGCTGGTGTTTTGCAGTCGGAGAAGTCGTGTCGTCGGGAGGGGTAGGCAGAGAGTGTCGCGGGCTCAGCTGAGCTCTAGTGACTAGTTACAGTCAGCTCTTCAATGCTGCCAAGAGCTTGTGGAGTTCAAAGTTCGGCGAGCGTGTTGTATCGATATCAGAGGCTGGAAGAGTGGCATGTAAATGGCGACAGCGACGATTGTTGAAGTTGGGCTCCCCGAAGCTCTAGCTCGGACGCTGCAAGCTACGACTGGCTGGAGCGGATAAGGTTAGTCAGCGAAGTGGAACCTTGGGAACCGCTTATCGAGATCATGTTCATGTTATCAATATCCATACTTGGGCCATGGCGATTCTCGCGAGCCTTGATGTGAGGACCAGTCTGCCGGTACGACGTCTGATACCATGTATAGCGTGATTGATCGAGGTGATGACGATCGAAGTTTATGCATTTAATTAAATGACCCTCGGAGGTCAACGTGTCTGATCGGAATCTCATCTTCGATTTGAAGCTTTGTCCAAAAGACACTGAGCAGCTTTCTTAAAGCTCACCTTCGCTTTTTACCACTACGTGGAAGATCCCGTGCAAGGTTTATTCAACTTCCTCGATTGAGCGGAGATCGTTCGCTGGACCGAAGAGTCATTCGAGGTCGATGTACATATCAGCAAGGCCTCGGGATGGATAGCCCGATCACCAGTCGCAAGTTGACTACTTCACATGACGAGATGGTGACCGTAAGCTCGATTATAAAGTGCCGGCCTACATATGCACTGATATCATATGGTTCGCCGCGAGGGTCGAAAGGTGTGCGGGGGTGTCGCCTCATCTCCAGATTTGATGCTGTCCCTGGCTTGGACAAGTGGCAGCTTGCATGGGGGGAAGCGGACCTATGGTGACATTGAAGCCCAAAGCCTCGAGTCATATATCGCGACACCTCCAGGCAGAGGTTGCTTTCCGCGAGACTGCCCAGCAACCATTCCTGGCCAAGCGGTCTCCAACGAAAGGGGACACGACGTATCGTATCCGACTTTCAACATCTCGGAGTCGTGAGCCAGAAAAGAAATAACTATAGTGTGGCAGTCTACAACAGAATGGCGCCATGTCGATGGCGATGTTGAGCTGCAGGCCGTCTGTAACGGTCGGAAGCCACAGTGGGCTCCAGGCCTAGCGCACCCGGGGCGTTAGTGTGTGTCTGGTATTACTTCGCTGTTGCCAGGACGAAACAGGGCTTCAGGCGCTAGGTAGGCGGGTTGGCGGGCAAGCACATGCTGGGGTGATCCTGCTGCCAAGCCCTGCAGGATGACACGCGCATCTTGGGTGCTTCCTTCCTTCTGCGTGCCACGCCTGGCTGCCTGCAGCTTTGTGTCCGTGCTTCTTCACCAATGCTTCACCTTTCCAACCACACCACCATCTCAGTGTCATGACACCCCTACCTTGACTAAAGTACCTGAGGCTTCATGAATCGTTGATAGCATCGACTTGTCTTCAGCGACCTCACTGCAACCAAGCAGCCCGAATCATTTGGTCTCAGAACCCCCCTTCAGCAGCGTCACTGCTTCACCGATCGACTCATTACCATCCTGACGCGACGCGCCGGGCCTTTCGGCGAGACACTCCCGTCGTGGGCACATGCCAGACTCGAGTCCTTGGGGCTTCTGCCAGTACGGAACCAATCCCCTAATTCGGGTTCTTCCTACGTTGAGGACTCTTCGGCCACTGGAACATCTCGGGGCCACCGACAACCCACGTTACATGGGTGCCGCATACCATCAGGGTCCTGCCCTCCTCAACTCACCCCTCGCGCGTGCTTCTGCCGGAGCCAGCAGGCCAGCTGCTTGAGGACCTCCCTGTGTGAGTATAGCGCCTCGGCAGCTTGCCTGAAGACCTTCCCTTCTCTGGTCCCAAATGCGACCTTCGTATTGTCCGAAAAGAAGAGAGACAACGCGTCTGACACGAAGACGCCCGGCCCTTCTCTGTGCTCATCTCCCGTGGCTCTCCCGTCTCTCGTCTGTCGTATGACAATACTTCACCATAAGGTCGGCAGGGAACCACCATCGAGCCGAGCACATCGTTTCCCACTCAGCCGCTCACCCGCCCAAACGCAAACTCAATGACCTCATTTGGTCATCTCATCGGTCCTCGGGTGCGCACCAGGGCGCGAAAACGGGCTGCCAGCGTGGCATGCAGCTTTGAGGAGAAGCCTCCGTCGCGTCCACCGCCCGTCATTTGATGTAATCTCGCTGCGGCACCAAGAGAAGCCAAGCCGCTGCTTTTTTGATGGCGGCCATCTCCACCCCGGGGGAATGGGACAATCTAGGGGAACAAAGACCAGACACGGTTTGGCGTCGATGGATCGCCCGGCACCCAGTAATGTCGGCCTTTCAGCGGTTCTGTCCCCCGATGCCACCGAGATCAAGAACTCACCGCCACGGTCGCTCGACGCCAGGTTCGCTCTGTTCGCACCGAGGATGGGTCAAACAAGTTGGAAGTCTTGCGCCGACCTACCTCGGCAACGGTTACTACCCTTGATCACAGGTAACACCACTGCCTGCAAGGCCTTGCACGCATGTTGCTGCGATTCAAGCTTCGACCACTGTAACACCAGCCACAAAATTTGCAGGGAAGGACGCTGTTTTAGAGTTTGTAAATGCCTCTGCTTTTGCGAGTCCAACGAGCTCTCCGCTGTCGTCCCATCTGTTCGGGCGGCCTTCCGGGGGGGGGGACTCTTGTTCTCCAGATGACTTTCTTTTTCCAGGCCTTCCACGACGTGGGGCTCTTCTTCTAGAACACCACATTCTCCTTCGAGGCAACATCCTGGGAGCTGTAAGGCAGTCTCGATGGCTGCTTCAGAATGCTTCTCCCTTGTCTGGACCAGGGACTTGATTCACTACGCATGCGCTCCTTGAGCTTGCTGCAGAGACAATTTGATTGACTAAAACGCCCATTCATCCAGTTTCACCATGATAACTACGGCGATAGGGGAGACTTGTTTGCCTGCAACCTGCGAACTATCACTCATGCTTGAATTCCCCGGCATCCCGGTCCGACACAGGTCGCCCTGACACGGGACACCTTTGCGAATCGAGGGCCCAGTTTCGATTACCCTCCCTGTGGTCTTCTGTCAGCAAATCTCTCTTATTGTTGCCCCTCAGTGGCCGAACCGTCCCGCCGTCCTGGACTCTGCCCAGAACCTACGATACGCATCGAGGCTGACTCGCCATGCTGCATCTCATCCCCAGTTCGACTACGGCCGACACTGTGCCTTCCGACAACTGGAGACGTGTTTGTACAGGAACCTATGCACTACAAGGCCGAGTTCAAACTACTGTACCCAGACCCTCGTGAGCAGAGTAGTGGCGACAGGGGTATCATTGACATGCGACTTCGATCGCCATGTCTCGCCAAGGATGGGCGGTCCAAGTCGGAAGATGTACAGGCTCGGCGGAGGATGCCACGCACGGAGCTGCGAGGACGGGCCAACTAATCAAACCAGCAGGCAATTGGAGTTGACATGATATCCCACGCTTCCTACTTTCACCTGTCTCCAACTGTCTCTGCTGCCTGTGCTGTACGGCATCTTTTAGCAAGTTTCATTCATCCGTCCCCTGCAAGTGTCTTCCCCCCCCCTTCCCATTCCCCCTCAACCATCGCACACCCCCCAGCCCAAATTATGTCATGCATCGTGGCATCGCGGTACGGGGGCCCTCACCTGTAAATTTGATGCCTGTTGTCTCCACCATCAAGACATGGCCACAAGTTGCCCATATTCACTCACCGTCACAGCTCGTCCGGTGTATATAGGCCATGGGCTGCTAAAGCTTGTCATGGGTTGCGCTTGCTGCCCGACTGGGCACTGTGACCAGTACAACAACATGGTCTTCTCCCAACCATTTTCTTCCTCCTCTCGTCGTTCATGTCAGTGTCTTTCACTTTCAAGTCAACTACTAGTCCTCGCTCGCACATCGGTCTTGTCACCTCGACCCTCAATATTCCACATGATCGAGCCAGCAGAATGAGCTCCTCTTCGTCCTCGCGCAAACAGCGCAAAGGCAAGAGCATCTCGAAGCTCGCTTACACGAACGCTGTTTATTTTCCCAACGAGAGAATATACCAGGGCGACACACCAGGAGCGCTAAACTATGGATATACCAACCACGTTTACTACGCTTTCGCAAATGTCTCGCCCGATGGCGGTGTTTTTGTGAGTGGGCTGGCTCATTGATGGATTAATCTTGCTGATTCAAACCCCAGTTGAGCGACGAGTGGGCGGATGCAGGGGCGCCAGTCGACGGTGTTCAAGGTGGTCTTGGATCTCTCATGCATCTCAAGCAGCAGCACCCACATCTACAAGTTGTCCTCTCGATTGGCGGCGGCAGTTCCTCAGCCATCTTCCCAGTAGTGGCCGCGAGTACTATCTTCAGAGATAATTTTGCGCGCTCAGCAAAAGGTCTTGTCGACGCTTCTGGCCTGGATGGCATTGACAGTGAGTCGGTTATATGAATCGACCAACCAAGGCAGAAACTGACGTGTGCTCAGTTGTGTGGGAGTACCCCTCCGATCCGCAGCAGGGACACGATCTTTTGGCTTTGCTAGCGACGATACGGCTTCATCTGCCAGAGGACCAATACTTGCTCACAGCGGCCCTACCGGCAAGCAGGGCAGTGCTACAGTACATCCCCCTCCAGGCCTCGGCCGAGTACCTCGATTTTGTCAACCTCATGGCGTACGACTTTTTCGGCACATGGACGCACAAGAGTGGCCACCACTCCCAGCTGTATGCCCCTCACAAGGATCAAGAGTCCGGCGCCACCGGCGTCCAGTACTTGGTCGCCAAAGGTGTCACTCCAAGCAAGATTCTTCTCGGCATTCCGCTCTATGGGCGTAGCTTTCTGGGTGCAGCTGGACCAGGCCACAAGTTCAGGGGGGGAGGCGGCGACAATGGCACCTTCGAATACAAGCAGTTGCCACGAAGTGGCACCAAGGAAACAATCGACAAGAAATTGATCTCGGCCCAATGCATTGGAGCTGACGGAGGATTTGTGAGCTACGATAATCCTGAGACCGTTAAGGCAAAGGCTCAATTCTGCAAACAAAAGGGCCTAGGGGTAAGCTGATAAATATGGCCAGCGAGCGGACTCCGGAGCAAGAAGCTAATAAAGCCGGTAGGGACTATTCTATTGGAACGGGCCGGCAGACGGCAAGGGGTCGCGGAGTCTTGTTGCAGCTGGCTTCCAAGCCCTGCACTCCTCTTAACGGCTCTGAACGGCCAAACCTCGGGATCACCAGACGTCTACCCGGTTCATGCTCAAAGCAGGACCGCTGGGCTTGTAACGAACACACGCCACTGATGCGCCATCGAGATGTAAACGCGATGACTGGAAACACATTGATTGCTCACGGATTTCAAAAGGAGGCTGGCGATTAGAAGTTTTAGACGGGGTTGCAAGGCGTTTTCTTTTTAGGATACCAGGCGGTTCATTGACAGGCGCACCACAGCCACTTGGCTATCGTACAGGTTGTGTTCATTTCCAGCATTCATCGTTTGGGAGAAGCGCATTTGGTTCATGGTATGGGTGTACACAAATCTACCCGACTTGGCAACGGCATTCATTTCAGCGGCATCATAGAAGGAGATGGACTTATCAAACGTCCTGGCTACGGAACCATCTTGGAATGGCAATAAAGCCCGGTTGTCGGTGGACGACGAACCCACGAGCGTGCATGCCGTGACTCCGTCACTCAAATGGGTCGACGTGACTCTGCAAGCCCTCTGCAAGCCGGCGATGGATGGTTGGCGTTGTCGGAAATGCCACCGTGGATCTACAGCTGGGGACTACTTGGCGGGTAAATCCGTAAAAGGTACCTCATGCGTGTCTTCGGAAGGTGACTCCCGACAAAACTGGCAAGATGGCAAGCCAGCCAGCCATGGTTGGTTTTCGAACGGCTCAAGGGTCAGACTGTTGCCTCGTTCGGACTGCTCGGCCGTTCTCGAGGCACAACTTGCATTTCACAGTAAGCCTGCAAGCTTGCATGGATGGAACCAAATGCAGGTCCGCATTGATAAGGGACACCTGGAGCGCAACATATCTGCTGCCCGGTTGCCTTGATGTGCCGCCTGCCGACAGGGTAGTCATCAAGGGTAGCACGGCATGTGATGGATTTTGCGTGTTCCTGCGTCCGATATGAGACATGTAATGTGTGGATCGAGCTCAAAAATTGCTTCACTTCCATGGAAGCAAACTCTGGGTGTGAGTGGAGGGTGTGTGTCTTCGGGATTGTATCTGATCACTGGCAGGTCACCGATTGGACCTGTGAAAGGTTCCTCCACCTTGCTGCCCGTCCAGGCAACGCAGCTCTGGGGCAGCACGTGCTGATAGCCGATAACAAGAGGCTACGTACCGATAAACCAGCTTCTGGTCGGCGGTAGAGCTTCGATGTGTGGAAACTCCGAGTATCGACAGAATAGCAACAAGAATCTGTCATTTCCACAAGTAGTAGCACTTGGGTTTGGCGTTCCAGACTCTGCGAACATGAATGGCGCAGCATTAGAAGATCCGACATCCCTGGATGCTGGTAAGTGCCGTGCCCTTCTATGTCCCTTACGCTCCCCCTTCCCTGACTGACGAACTGGTAGTTGACTACGACCCGATCAACCACCTCAACCTTATCTTCTCCCACCCCTCGACCGTCACATCGATAAGTCACGTTTCGCAAACCCTCCACGAACATAAGAATGACGTCTCTACCGAAACCGCCGAGCTCGAGCTTGCTCAGGCCTACGGGGCCGACTCGAGTCTGGAGCGGATGCAGTCCGCCCAGGCCGAGCTCGCCCAGCTCTTTCGCAAGATCGAGACTGTGCGGTCCCGCGCCATCGAGACGGAGCAGAACATCACCTCCATGACGGCCGACATCAAGCGCCTCGACGGCACGAAGCGGAATCTCACCCTCAGCATGACGGCCCTCAAGCGCTTGCAGATGCTGACGACGGCCTACGAGCAGCTGCAGGGCCACGCGCGCACGCGCCAGTACCGCGAGTGTGCGAGCCTCCTGCAGGCTGTGCTGCAGCTCATGAAGCACTTCAACAGCTACCGCAGCATCGAGCAGATTGCGACGCTAAGCCGCGGCGTGTCGGAGCTGCAGCGGACACTGTTGGAACAGGTGTGCGAAGATTTTGAGCTGGCGTTCGCCAAGGACGAGGTCTCTGCGCGGAGGGGCACGCTGATCGAGGCCTGTCATGTCATGGACGCCCTGGGTGATGCCGCGAGATCGAGGCTAATGACGTGGTACGTCAACACGGAGCTACGGGAGTACCGACAGGTATTCAGGGGCAATGATGAGGCGGGTAGCTTGGACAACATCGGCAGGAGATATGCGTGGTTCAAACGCATGCTGAAAACGCACGAGGACGAGCACGCAGCGATCTTTCCCCCACATTGGAGGGCGAACGAGATGCTGGCCATGGCCTTCTGCGACGGCACCAGAGAAGATTTCAAGGGCATCCTAGAGAGGAGCATGCGCAAGACGGATGGGCCCAAGCTCGACGTCAACCTGCTGCTTAGCTGCCTGCAGGAGACCTTGGATTTTGAGCATGGGCTCGAGAGGCGATTCGCGGATGGACCAAGGGCCAGCATTGACACGCTGAGCTCTGCTGATGATAGAGCATCCAACTTCCACGGCTCCATTTCTGCCGCCTTCGAACCGTACTTGAGCTTGTGGGTCGACAGCCAGGACAGGCAGCTTGCGGCCATGATACCCAAGTACCGCAACCAACCGCTGCTGCCTGAGGACGACGAGTTCACACCGCAGGCTGTCATCCCCTCCGCCATTGAGCTCTTCCACTTTTACAAGCTCACGCTATCTCAATGCGCCAAGTTGTCTACGAGTGACCGTCTGCTGGACTTGGCGAAAACGCTGGCCAAGTACCTCGACGAATATGCGCAGCAGGTCTTGCTCAACTTCCTCTCAAGGGGCGGTGCGCAGGGGCCGCCGGTGCACGACATCATCATGGTCATGAACACGGCAGATTTTTGGTCAACAAACGCGAATCAATTAGAGGAGAACATCAGAAAGAGGATCGACCCAGAGTTCAAGGACAGAGTCGACCTGTCTTCGCAGGCTGATGCGTTCCTGGGCGTCGCCAGTGCCGCAGTATCGGCACTGGTGCGCACCGTCGAGACAGAGTGTGCGGGAGCGTGGCGCGAGATGCGGAACACGAACTGGGGCACGATGGAAAGCGTCGGGGATCAGAGCTCATACGTCGGTGAGCTTCTCCGGGCCGCCAATGGCAAGGCCGAAGAAATCCTGGGGCTCGTCGTGAAGCAGCAGTACGCGAGAGCGTTCTGCGACAACTTGGTAGACCACATGGCCTCGGCTTACATTGCCAATATTGTGCAGTGTAAGCCTGTGACCGAGGTTGCGGCCGAACAGGTACGTCCCTGCTAACTCTAGATGTGCGCAAAGGTCCGAAGCTAACGTTGGCAGATGCTGCTCGATAAGTACGTCATGACGAAAGCGTTTGAAGGTTTGCTGTCGTTCCACAATAAGTCGGGCGAGACCCAGCCTCCGCCAGCAAGCTTCGTCAAGCGGGTCGCGCACACGATGAATCGCATCGACCCCCTGCTCAAGACGCTGCAAGTGCGGCCCTCACCGCCAGAAGGTCTCGTGCAGGCATACCTCATCCACATTGCTGATCGGTCCGACGTCAATTTCAAGAAGATCCTCGACCTCAAGGCCGTACGCAAGCAGGATCAGGCACATCTCCTAGAGCTCTTTGGGATCCACCGCGAGAGCAAGGCCAACGAGGGCAAGCTCGCGCAGAACAGCCCACTGCTGACGCCGCTTCTGGCGAGCCAGAGCATGGGCAGCAGCGGGGCGGTAACGGGGGTCGCGGGGGCATCGATCAACACGGCCGGGTCGGCTCTGTCTGCGGCGGGCAGCAGCGCCAGCGCGATGGCCGGGTTGCAGGGCAAGTTTGATGCGACGAGCTTGGGTGAGAAGCTGCTCAGCGCGGCGCGAGACCTGGGACAGGGAGGCGTGGGAGAGAAAGGCGCCGGGGGCTCTGGGGTCGTGGCGGCGGAGAAGGCGATGAACGAAAATCTGAAGAACTTTGGCAAGTTCTTCAGACGAGATCTAGGAGGTTTCGGCGCGAGGTTTGGGAAGAGGGATGGTGGTGAGGAGGGGCAGCGGTAGGATATGGGATATCTTTTAGGGAAACCGGCCTCGGACACCACATGAACAGACCTGCAGCCTTTTCGAGGCAAGCTTTAAGCTTTTGGCATCTGCTGTTCGTTCTGTGGCATTATCGATCCGATCTGCATGTTGGGTTGTTTAGGCTTTTGGCATGCCATCCAAGTCTACCTGAAGGCCGATTGTTCTTTGACCTTCTAGAGCTTCTAGTCTGGGGCCACCTAACGAAAGCGCGATAGGGGGGGATCAAACCCCTAAGCCGAGCCGCGGCCGAATCGAATCGCCCCCTCTGTCTTGAGAGATGAGTAAGCCGTGTATTATTCAGCCCCCACCTTGGAAATGGAATTCAAGGGACCTATGGCGATGGGCGATGGGCGATGGGCGATGGGATGTACGAAGAATGAGAGGGACATGCCGAGCGCCCGATCGCGGGGCAATTGTTGAGGTACAGAAAAAAAACCCGACATTCGAAGGCGTCGTTTATAATTACACCCTGGAATCCAAACCTCGATTTTTCCATACTTCGTGTCTGTCTGACATTACATACTTGCCTTTGCGCTCGAGCCTGTTCCTTCGCATTTTTCCTCCTTTCAACACCTTCGATCCCATCCACGCGACTCTAGCGGCGTGGACGACGAACGCGCAGCACCGCGAAACTGTTTTCATCCGTCTTTCGACGAACCCTGCGAGCCAGCGCGGGCGGACTTTCTTTCGCGGCCACCGCCACGACCCTTCAGAAGAACACTGCGAAGCCTGCCATCAGCGCCAGAACCATGCATAGCAAGATTGTCAGTATGTGATATTCTGCCCTCCGCTGTCGCGCACCACTATGCGTCGTTCCTTGCAGCGCGAAAAGTCGCGCGAGAGGGGCGAGGTGTCCCTTGATGGTAATGTCGTACTGACAAAGTCAAAGTCATCGGCTCAGGCCCTGCGGCCCACACCGCCGCTGTCTACCTTGCGCGTGCTGACATGAAGCGTAAGTCTTCCCTCTCGGTCTGGTACACCTCGTCGCAAAGTACTGACTTTGATACTCTAGCCGTCCTCTACGAGGGCTTCCTCGCCAACGGCATCGCGGCCGGCGGCCAGCTCACGACAACCACCGATGTCGAGAACTTCCCCGGTTTCCCCGACGGCATCATGGGCCAGGAGCTCATGGACAAGATGCGCGCCCAATCTGTCCGCTTCGGCACCGAGATCGTCTCCGAGACGGTCGCCACCCTCGACCTCTCCCAGCGCCCCTTCCGCTACTCCCTCGAGTGGTCCCCCGATGAGACGCACACCGCCGACGCCGTCATCCTCGCCACCGGCGCCTCCGCCCGCCGCCTCGGCATCCCCGGCGAGGACAAGTACTGGCAGAACGGCATCTCTGCCTGCGCGGTCTGTGACGGTGCCGTCCCCATCTACCGCAACAAGCCCCTCGTCGTTGTCGGCGGCGGCGACTCGGCCGCTGAGGAGGCCCTCTTCCTGACAAAGTACGGTAGCCACGTTACCGTCCTCGTGCGCCGCGACGTGCTGCGTGCCAGCGCCATCATGGCCAAGCGCCTGCTGGGCCACCCCAAGGTCACGGTGCGCTTCAACAGCGGTGCCAAGGAGGTCAAGGGCGACGACAAGGGCCTCATGAGCCACCTCGTCATCAACGACACCCAGACCGGCGCCGAGGAGACGGTCGAGGCCAACGGCCTCTTCTACGCCATCGGACACGTCCCCGCCACGAGCCTCGTCAAGGGACAGCTCGACACGGACGAGGAGGGCTACGTCATCACCCAGCCCGGCACGCCGCTCACCAACATCGAGGGTGTCTTTGCCGCCGGTGATGTCCAGGACAAGCGCTACAGGCAGGCCATTACCAGTGCTGGTGAGTACATCTGTCCTGTTGGGGCTTTTGGAGTGATTCTAACGAGATACAGGCTCTGGATGCCAGGCCGCGCTGGACGCCGAGAAGTACATCTCCGAGATGGACGACCCGAACCTGAAGGACGTTGTCAACCACGCCCGATGACTGGGTTCGCATCTTTGAGCGGTTTAGCGTATAGAGCTGCTGGAGCGGCATATGATAGACAAGACAAAGATCCGAATTTACCAGCAGTTCAACGAGTCGCTCTTGGGCTGTGGTTCCAGCAGTTCGTCTACTACTTGTTGTTCTGCAGGAGTGATCCGCTCTCAGCCGGCATATACTTTAAAGTTTCCTCTATCAGCGAGAGTCCCTGTAAGTTTGCCAAAAGCTGCTCGTTTGGGCCAGTTTGGGACAAGCACCCTTGCCCGCCAATCACCTCATTTCAATCAAATGGTTCAGTACCTAGCTACGCTACCCTAGACGGAGTTCTGAGACCGCTCTCCGAAAGCTTGTCATATTTAAACCTTTTCCCCTCACCAGCATCACCGCCTCTGCCTCCCAAACCTCCTCCTTCCGCCATTTCCGAGCAATTCAATCACTCCAAAACACCAATCGACCATCACTAGCTTCCACAATGAGCGACCGCGGCTACACTGTCAAGAGCTCCGGCACCAACAGCCAGGGCAACACCTACGACGCGCGAGACTACGGTGCCAGCGCTCCGAACCAGAACTCGTACCACTACTCCAACCAGTGCGTTTCCGTTAAAGCCAGGTGAAGCTTGGCGATGTTGGGGAATCATGCTAACGGCGAGCAGAGACGGGTCATATCACTACAGCAACCCCAACGGCAGCAAGTACACCAACAGCGGGCAGGGACAGGCAACCTACACACCTCCTGGCGGCGGTAGTCAGTGGACTTCGTCCAACGGGTCGGGATGGACAAAGAAGTGATGTTGGACCTTGTGGTTTGTGGGGCTGTGGACGAACAAGCGGCCGGGTCTGCGTATTAGGATGTCAACGTTTGCCTTCATGAACACCACACCAATGCTATTCTAGCACATACGACCATACCTACTGGAAAGCTCGGGATCCCGTCCGCTCTCCCATCGATAAACCAGTAAGGGCCGGATCAGTAGTTGGGTGGGTGACCACCAGCGAATACCTGGTGTTGTATGTTTTTGTTTTGGCCCGGTTTACGGGGGTAGCAAAAACGAGGGGGGGCGACGAGCTTCCTAGTTCTAGACCATAACTGAGATGTGATGTGCGGATGATGAGTAGTGTTAAAAAGCCACTTGAATGGGCTTTATGAAAACTAGGAGCTAAAAATCCTTGACCATGTATGGCGAGCTCGCAACAGACGTGACAATTTTCACGAGTGCCTGTCCTCAGTCTTGGGGTACGAGGCAACTCCAAGGCCTCGTATTCTGACTATTCTACCTCCTTAATCGGCATTTTCGTGGAATCCGATGATGTATTGCGCTTCGTGGCTCTGTTTGTCCTACTTGTTGGCCTCCCAGCAATAGCGACGTAGGGCTCGTGGATGGGCGCTCCTGAATGGTTTTCTTGCAGGATGGTATGCAGTTTCTGAGAAATGGCACATGTCTTGGAGTGGCATCCGAGGAGCGAGATATCTATGACCAGTCAGTCATTCACTGCCTGCATCTGAGTGCTCCCATATATGATTCTTCAAAAAGATGCAACGTCTCTTCTGTCGGCATTCGAAATACCACGAACAAATGCACTAGTATCTCAGCTCGTTTGAAATGCCTCCTGAATCTGCATTCGAAATATTATGCCCAGATGCACTAGCATCTCAGCTCGCTCAACCTTCCTTTATCGAGAACATCCTATATCGCCCAGTATTATGCTTGGTTAAATATCTTAGATTCCTGTAGGCTATGACGTTAGCCAGGTCGATATGAAGCTTTGATACTTCTATGCAAGGCAGCCTGCTGACGAGGGTTCACGCAGCAGCCTGTGTGATGCCCGCTACTCTGGTCTAAATTAAACCCAATAAGAAACCATATCACTACTCCCATAGGTGAGCATCGCCTGGCGCTACAGCATGCTAGGCACGTCGCCTATATGTTGACGAGGAAAGCCGGCTTGTGAAGTTACAGCCACACGCTCCCGATGACAGCAAGTCTCTCGATGACAGCAAGTCTCTCGATGACAGCAAGTCTCTCGATGACAGCAAGTCTCTCGATGACAGCAAGTCTCTCGATGACGACTACCACAGTGGCTTGCTCAAACTTGGCAGACAGAAGCACTTCCCATGGGGTGATGGTCCCAATGAACCTAATGGTTACGTTGAATGCGATGGCCAAGAGGTTTCGCGATGTCTCGGCGACTTCGCTGACCCCAGCACCTCGGTAGGCATTCCAAATGATCGCCCTGTCACTTACTATGGTCGTAGCTGTGACACACCAAATCGCCTCAGCCTGTTTTCTGCGAACGCCACACGAGAAGGGGCAAGGTTTTGCCAGGACAGCACATGGTGTTGGTGGTGACTGAACTGCCTCTGCTGGACAAGACAGTACTGTATATTCAAAATGCCTGCCTGGGTTCAGGCCTTTCGAGTGTATCAGTGCCTGAAGCTTTCATAGCTCCTGTCTTATCGACCGCGGGAATACATTACTTATGGGCATCTCGGTAGATACCTGTAATGCAACTCGTCATTCAGCAAGCTTTTGTCGAGATTCGTTGCGGTGCGACGGCATCTGCGCAGTTTTCATGTGGCACTGGGATGGACACAATCATGAACCCCCAACCTCAGGGGAGGAATATAAATACCAACAGTGCCCGCCATGATTCGTCAAGGCCAGTTGATCGCAAGACTGTAACAGTAGCCTGGGATATCTTGGCACCTATGACCGCGATGGTGGGTACCCTGGTAACGGCGGCCATGGCTGGGATGATTGTGCCTGCGACTGCGATGATGGCAGTGACGGCGATGGTGAGGACGAGTACGACGATTACAACTGATGTTATTTCCCTGTCAAGGGTGACCGACAAGGATGACTGCCCGGGCAGACCGCGTTGTCAGAATGTTCGCAACCTCACGCGCCACGAGGGTAACCGAAACCTTGGTAAGCTGGCGAATAGAGAGACCGTGGCAAGGAAGACGGCAAGGGGAGCACATTTAAGCTTTGAAGTGAACGACGATCCCAACGGTTCTGAACGTCTAATGAGCTAGGGGCAGCGCGTATCCATAAATTCGGCCTGTACATGTTGAGGGTCAAGATATACAGAATGCGGACGAAATGATGGTTGCTAACTTGCTCCTATTCCTGCGTCCCTGCTTTGGTGTATCAAGTTTGCGTGACGTGCCGTCCACCATGGACACTTCCCGCACCGCTGCTGCAAAAACCCCATCATAAGGATAAGTCTGTGCTGGACAAGCAAAAGATTGGTAACCTCTTGAGGTAAGGTAAAGTCAAGGGAGCAAAAGAACTTCCGATCGGGGAATTGAACCCCGGTCCCCGGCGTGACAAGCCGATATCCTAACCACTAGACTAATCGGAACCCGATATTTGTTGGTGTTGAGTTGGGACCTATGACCCATAAACTCTTCCCAGCCCACTCAAATGTTTTGTCTGTCACTCCAGCTTCCAACGTCAATGTCCCACGATATGCCATATGAACCTGGAAATTTTCCTCTCGCCATCGTTCTTAACCACTCGAAGATCTCGATGAGGTGCCGCTGACCAGCTCCTGCAGGCCATGTGAGAGCTGTAGCACTCATAACCAGGCCCACGACGTCAGCCACTCGATCTCGCACGCGTCGTTGCATCGCTGCATCTAACGAAACTGAACAAGGGGACCAACCAGGCTGTCTGCCTCCTCGGTGCAATTTCCAATTTGCCCTTGGCTCGCTTACAACCGACATCCCAGAGTTCATCATCGCAGCCCTCCATCCCGCTCCCGTTGCGTCGCTCACCAGGACCCTTGCGCCGCATTTTCGCCCCCAGGTTGCATCATCGCACGCAACTCCAAACTCATCGGTGCCCCTCACCGTCACACACAGTCGAAGAGGGCCTCGACCATCACATGCAGGCATTGTAGACCCCTGCCCAGCTGGGGACCCGGTTTTGGGGGAAGGCTCTTGTTATTCTCTCATCGCTGTGATGTCAAGCCCCGGGGAAGGTGTGGCTGTGATAGGCGCGATCGCAAAATGATCAGCCACACCCACTCTCTCGCGACCCTGAAGCGACCTGACGTCACGCCTTGTCAAGGGGGGGTCTCTCCATGGTGGTGTTGCTGCTTGGCCTGCGTCGAAAGCCCCTCGTCAGAGATGCCTGTTGCCTGAGATCCAGATGATTATAAGAACGGGGAGATCAAGCCACTTCTTCGCTTCTTTCGAGTTCAGCATCAGCAAGCCATTAAGCAAGCAAAACACATCTTCAAATAAACCCAACCATTTCAATCACAAACATCACGACCGTTCCACCACCACCTCGACCACCAAATTCATCAACATGTCTTCCGGCAACAACAACGGCGTCACTGGCGGTGCCCAGTTCCTCACCTCCGCTCTCGGCAACACTGTTGGCGGTCTCTCCCGCACCGTCGGTAATGTCACTGGCGCGGCCACCCGTGGTGTCGGCGATACCATCACTGGTGCAACTGGCGAGGCTGGCCGCCCCGTCGGCGACGGCCTCGGCAACATTGGCACCGGCGTCGAGAACGCCGCCAACTCGCTCGGCAAGGGTACTGAGGATGCCGGCCAGTGGAAGCGCTCTTAAGCTGTGCCTTTGAGTTATGTTATGCATGTCAAGGATTTTCATGATTGATAATGGGAGGAAATCCCAGGGACTGTTTTACTTGGAGCGACTCGACATTTGATAATTAGGCCAAGAATTAAAGCCTTTGAACCCCTAAGCTATCGTGTGATTCCTCGAACATTGACTGATGTTATTTCAGTAGCTATATCATGTGGTGTCGTACACTGAAATATATTACATGCCTGTAACTGCCACAACCATGTCTGTCCTGCAATGGGGGGATATAACCGTATCTGACAGTGTCATACAAACCTACCTCTTCCGCAGCTGCAAGTGGTATGTCTTCAGCTCCTCGTCACTAATCTTCCCGGGGCCCCCTGCAAACTCATCCACACCCTTGTTGTTCTTCGGGAAAGCAATAACGTCCCTGACAGAGCTCGACCCGCTCAGCACAGCCGCAAATCGGTCGAAGCCCAGCGCGAAGCCCGCATGCGGGGGACAGCCAGCCCGCAGAGCCTTCAGTAAGTGTGAAAACTCGGCCATCTTGGGCTTGGTCATCTGTAGAATATCACGGAAGATGAACTCCTGCATGGCGGCGACGTGGATACGCCTGCTGCCGCCGCCGAGCTCGACACCGTTGAGGACGAGGTCGTAGTGGTCGGCCTTGGCCTTCAGCGGGTCCGTAAAGAGAAGGTCGAGGTCATCGGCCGTCAGGGGCGCTGTGAAGGGGTGGTGCGTAGCGGAGAAGCCCGAGGAGCCGCCCTGGCCGACGTCGACCTCCTCGTTGGGCGTGAACATGGGGAAATCTGTGACCCAGAGGAACTGGAAGCTATCATCACGCTCGAGGAGCTGTGCCTCGATGGCGGCGTGGTACATGGCGATACGGACCTCGCCAAGCTTCGTCGAGCCGCCCTGATGCGGGCGGTCCTGGCGTGCCTGGAAGACGACGACGTCGCCGTTTTCGAGTGCCGACAGGCCGGACTCAGGAGAGGTGGCTTCTTGTAGGGTCTTGAGACCGTCGGGTCCCAGGGCAGAGAAGCCCTCGAGAGGTTTGCTCGTGTCATACATCAAGGCCTGAGGCGCACCATCCGGGTTTTGAGAATAGCTCTTGTGGAGATTTTGGAGGAAAACCTGCATGAACTCGTTGACCTCCTTTCGATCCGCATCCTCGTTTGGCCTGAAAACCCAAGCATCGACGACAGGCTTCTCAAGGTCAGTTATCATACTGACGAAGTTGGCGCTCAGGTGGGCGTCAACCCGTTCAATACGGTTCGGAATGCGTAAGTCAGGTTTATCTGAGCCATAGAGATCCATGCATTCGTGATACTTCATCCTCGGAAACGGCGTCGAAATGGCTGGGTAGTCCTGGTAGGAGACGGTTCCTCCGTTTGGCGCTTCCTCCAAGCTCTGCGCATTCTTCCTGTTGGGGCTGAAGGACGCATCGTCTTCTTTGCGATTGTACTCTTCGCGCATGGCGTCCCAAGTCGTCTGCATGAACGCCTCAACATCGGTTTGAATCGTCTCGCCCGTTGCAAACGACTTCTCGAGATCCATTTGCGTGAATTCTGGCTGCCTGTCGGCCCTGTGGTCTTCGTCGCGGTAGCATCTCGCAAACTGATAGTAGCCGCCGAGTCCCGAGGCCATGAGGACCTGCTTATATTGCTGGGGGCTCTGAGGCAGAGCATAGGCATGACCTGCCCTTCGCGTGGGAACGAGGAACTCGCGCGCGCCCTCCGAGGTCGATTTGAAAAGCGTTGGCGTCTCCACGTCCATGTACCCCAGTTTGCTCATGGTCTGGCTCAGAGACGCCTTCAGAAAAGCGCGAAATCGCAGAGACTCTTTCAACTTGGCGTGGAAGCGAAGCTGCAGGTGGCGAGCATCCGGCGGGAAGACGGCGTCAGAGGAGACAATGATGTCCTTGGGGAACGGGTTGAGGTGGCTGATGGACTCGAGCTCCATGTCGAATTTTGTCGGCGATGATGCGTCGGTCATGTTGCCTGTTACCGTTACGGCGCTGTATGGCATGATTTTGCGGAGGGCGTCGGCCTTCTCGATTCCCTTTGCGCAGATCTGGCCCTGAAACTCGCCATTGTTGAGCTCAACATTAGCAAAGGCCAGTTCCTTCGACACCTTTCGTATCTTGCCGATGAAACCATGAACTGTGACCTTAGTCTCGCCAGGCTTCCATCGCTCTCGTGGGGACATTTTCGGGAAGAAGACTGGATTGGTTGTTGGTCAGAGTTTTCGAAGAGTAACTTGGCGTGTAGGGAGGACATACGGAGCTCCCTGAATTGTCCCGCCAATTGTTCCTTTTCAACTGGTTTCGGCTGTTTGGAAGAGTAGGAGCGGTTCTGTTGGGATTGTATCGCCGCTGTCAGGGTCCATGGCTGCAGTCGGGAGAGCTGTCGAGCCCTGGGTGTCGTTCTGGAAGCACGCGATGCCAGAGTTTGGCAGTTGCAGCAACATTGGCGCAGCATTGAAAAGGTAGCAGGCCTGCCCCAAAGTCGAACAGCAGGTCAATGGGTCGCCAGTGAAAGGCTGAAGGTGGTGGCAGGTTCGTCGCAAAGGTGACTAGTGCAGATACTATTTTCTGGGTTGTAAGGGCGAAACTCTGGTGATGTTTTCGAGCTTGCGACGGAAAAGTGACGCGAGCTAGCGGGAGCTTCAGGGTGGTCCGACGCCAAGCGAACAGGGGCAGGGGCGGGAGGGAGCTCAGGAGCTCGGCTCTCCCGTCATCAGCGTGCAGCAGTGGGCTGGCCTGCCCCTCCTTCGGTTCGGCGGGCTTGGAGCTTCAATGCGGGGCACTTCCCTCTTCGTCAAGCAGCTGTGAGCCCGTGACCCTCATACTCGACGTCAGGTCGACATCAGTCTTTGGATCTACTATCTATCAACAAGCCCTCTCGAACCAGGCTGCGACCTCATTTACGAGGCCTTCCTACTTGAGCATCAACCAGGCGCAACTACCCTGAAAACGCCCGGCATGTCCTCTCGAGACGTCCGGAAACCCGGCAAGGCAGGCTCCTGGTATGTCGCCGACCCGAATCGACTGGCCCAGCAGCTCGAGGGCTTCCTGGGCGATGTCCCAGACCAAATCGACTCTTCCGACCTCCCGATCACTGGTGCGCGAGTGATTATTGCGCCGTGAGGACATTCAGATCCCTTATCTGTTTGAGTTGTAGCTGAAACATCAGCAGACACGCAGGATACAGCTACTCAGGCCCAACGGCAGCCTGGGCCTACAAGAGTCTCGATCTCAGCAGGACGAAACGCGTATTCCTTCTCGGCCCGTCTCACACCTTCTACCTAAAGGGCTGCGCCGTCACAACCTTCAAGCAGTACGGCACGCCTTTCGGCAATATCAAGGTCGACGAGGACATCATCAACACCCTGCGGAGCGAGCTCTCCATCCCCGACATGCCGACGTCCAACGACAACAAGGAGCACTCACTCGAGATGCACCTCCCTTACCTGTGGACCATGTTCAAAAAGGCCTTTGGATCCCCCGAAAAGTTCCCGACGCTCGTGCCCATTCTCGTCGGTGACGGCAACAAGGTTTCAGAGCGCGAGGTGGGCGCCTGGCTGCTGCCGTACCTGCGGGACCCAGAGAACGCGTTCGTCGTGAGCTCGGACTTCTGCCACTGGGGCGACAACTTCAGCTACATGCCGTACAGCCCGGACGCCAGAGTTGACAGCAGCCTGCGGCACATCTCGTCGCGGTCGAGGGTGCCCGAGGGGAGGCCGATCCACGAGACAATCAAGGAGCTGGATGATCAGGCGATTGCAGCCATCAAGACGGGGGAGTATGCTCAGTTTTATGACAACTTGTCCTTGACGAAGAACACAGTGTGTGGACGACATCCGATCGGCGTCATGATGGCGGCGCTCGAGTTGCTGGCCAAGGAACAGGGTGGAGGGGAGGACAAGGGCAGGTTCCGGTTTGTTCGATATGAGCGCAGTAATCTGGTCGAGGATGCGGACGACATGAGCGTGAGTTATGTGTCGGCGTACGCGGTGGTGTAGGCTGGTTTGTGAAGGACCTTAGATGACTGAGCAGGTTTTAAAGGTGTTATGAAATCCAATCAACTATTACTACCTACCACCTTGCTGAGGTATTGTAGAAGCGATGCCCAGCGTGGTCGTGCTCACGGGAAAAAGCTTGGTGAGGCTCTCGCTCCCCTGAAGACTGCTGGGGTTTGCCCTGGCAGTGGGGTTGACCCCTGTCGCAAAGCCTATGGCCTACCGCCTACAGCCTACAACGAATGCGGCGGGCCCCCGGCGCCTGGAATTCGTCGGTCGTCGGCATCTCCATCTCCATCCAATTGTCGAAAATAATAATATGGATGCCTCACGCCGTCTGTTCCGATCCGAGCTTCCTCAGTTTTTTCCCTCAACACGCACCAAGCACCCGAGTCGCATCCCGAAAATCCTTCCCTTTCCTTTCTCCCTGACCTCTAGCCATCATCTCGAGACATGCTCTAGCCTTCAGAACTCAACCAAACGATCTCTCCACCATCTCAATCGGCCATCGCATTCTCAATTGGACTGCACCCGTCAAGCATTTCTCCATCGGGAGCCCCAATCCTCTACCTAGGCGACAAGGCCGCAGGCACAATCCATATCGTCAACCCTCACAACCACCATGCGTTCGTCGTCGCTCCTGGTCTCGCTTCTCGCGCCCTTGGTGGCCGCCGTCGCCGAGCCTACACCAGCACCAACAGCCTCACCCGATTCCCCAGTAGCCAACATTGTCCCTCGTGCCAAACCTCTGGCCCCCGATGCGCCTTGGATCTCGGTCAACAAGAAGGGCACGCCCACAACCATCACTCCCGTTCTCACCACTGTCTCCGGCACCCCGACCTACGGGTCTGGCGCCCCCAACGCGCTGACCGGCACCGTCTTCACATTCACAAACTACCGCGATGTCAAGGTCACCGTCAGCACTGGCGACCCGCCCATCGCCACGGCCAAGAGCAAGAACGGAAAGGGTGCTTTCGTCCCGTGCCACAACATTGACCTCGAGCACGCGCCTTTCTGCGCGCCCGAGGAGGGCGGCGAGCTCTTCGTCGGCAAGACTTACTATGGTACGTTTTTCTTCTGTCTGGCGTCCCATCACTGTCGTTCCCCCTTGCTAACACCGCCAGTCACTTGGGACACGACAGCCCCCGTGCTGAAGAGCAACACGAGTGAAAAGGTGTGGATCCACCTCGTCGGCTACTACGTCAACAGCACAACGGGCGAGATCGACGAGACTGAGGACCCCATCTTCAGCCCCAACAAGAAGAAGAGCAAGCCCGCCAAGCACGGCTTCTACCCCTGGCACGTCGGCGGCAACACCATCCCCCGCGGCGAGCAGAACGCCACGATTCAGCTGCGCATCCAGCGCCACATCGACGACGAGTACGTCGGCCCCGACGTCGTCGGCCAGACCGTCTTCGTGCGCCGTGAGGACAAGCCCGAGCACCGCAACAGCAGGCCACCCGGAGACACGGAGCTGTACATCGCGCTGCCCATCATCGGTGCCGGCATCCTCTTCATCCTCATTGGCCTGTTCTGGTACAACAGGCAGAGCAGGCACGTCGGGCTCGGCAATGTGTCGGGCGGCCGCGGGTTTGAGAAACGCAAGTCGAGGGCCGCCAAGCTGTTGGCCAAGATGAATAGTGGCAAGGGCTCCAGCGCTGGCGCCCGTGGCAGGAACAGGACGGAGGACGCGTTTGATGGCGAAAACATGGAACTCATGGGCGGCCATGACAGGGACTCGAGCCCCGACTCGGACAGTGGCTGGGACCCGAAGCGGTTCGCGGGAGGGTCGGGGTCTCGGTTCATGGATGATAGGAAACAGAGGAAGAGGGCGTGAAGCGCGGGCGGATCTTGAATACAAGTCAAGTTTTTCGTCTCATGTTCGGTATTTTACCCCAGGTGCTTTGTATCAGGGTGCATGCGATGATGCATGATGCCGTGTCTGAGTACTTTATGAGCAGGGAGGAGTTTGCCGAGCACCAGGTACGTCAAGGTCAATCGGCTGACAGCTCAAGAGCACGTTGACTAACACTGCCATAGAGGCGGCGGGATCCGATCTCTGCACAAGGTATCTGTGCCCCATGCTGAGTTTCTCTGCTGCCCTTTCTGGCCTGGCTAACTCCGACGCCTAGAGGAAGAGCGCCTCTCACAATCTTGTGGCTGCCACTCCAAGAGCACATGTCGTACCTCCGCCATCCTTGCCTCAGTCTACTCAGAAGAACCTTTCACACCGTCTTCGACCGCCCAGCTTGCAGAATTCACAGGGCGACCCTTCCTGTTCTTCTCGTTGACTGTCCTGGCAGACAGGTTTTCTGCGATACAGACAGACCATGATGCCTATCAAACGGGTTCGATGACAACGGACTAAGGTTTTCCATAGAGCGAAGAGACTCTCCGTGGCCGTCCGTGCTGCATCTCCGACAGCTCGAACACTTACAGCAAGAGCGCATGATATTGGACCGCTCTTCAAACGCTATGAAAGCCTTGCTCGAAGGTTTCCTGGGAGTGGAAACGGCGGCAACATGCGAGGCAGGAAACTCTCCTTGCGGAGAAAGGCCGTCCTTCACTCACTGATCATACGCCCACTCCTCTTGCCAACCGTATAAAGATGCTCACCCCCTCGGTTCTATGGAGGTTTTGGTATGAGCCAGGGTCAAGGAGCCATGCTCGACCCTCAACTTTACCAACATTATTCCCATCGCTAGCATACTTGACAACACCTTGCTCTCCACACATCTTACTCTCCAACATCGACTCGAGCATAGCCTATGGTTGTCGTTAGCCTTTGACGACACTTAGGCGCTATGGCTCATCGATTCTACCCGCACATTGCGGATGCAGGCGGCCAGGAACACCAGGCCATTCCTTGCACCACCAACGTATCATTCCTCCAGCATCCCCAGCAGCAAAATACGGCTTTCGATCAGCACATACAAGCAGCCAATGGCAACCAGGAGATGGTCAGCCCTCTCTTGAGCGGCTCCCCCCCTACACCAGACATGAATCTCGGCCCGCGACGCATGCTCGCTGTCCTTGCCCTCCCTTCGCCTTCAGACTCGTTGGAAGCACATGGATTCCGAAACCTGCGCCTGAGCCACCCTGACCTCTTTCATTGGATCTGTTTGACTTATGGACGAAGAACCTATCTGAACACTCACACTGCTTGGGCAGCTTGCGCCAAATTCGTCCTGCTTATAGCAGAGGAGGATTTTGAGCGTCTTGAGGGTCACTGCAGGCTCCTCTTCACCCCCAGAAAGACTACGTGGAGCTCGATGCCCCGAATCATCACGAGGCTGGAGGTCCAAGCCAGCGGCGGGGAAGAGCTTGTCGATCGGTTCTCGAAGCTCTGCTACTTCAGAATGTCGGGAGATCAGACCGCGACCGAGTATCTGTGGTGGCCCGGGCAACTGACTGGACCGGAGGCTTATGGCTTTTGCTGGCCCATGATACCACGTTCGACCAACAGCAGATGGGTCAGGAACCAACTGGTCTCTCGTTCACACATGGACTTTGCTTTTACCGAGGATCAGCTACGCAGACTGGTGCAGAGCAACCTAAACTCCCAAGGGTCTCATGTTGTTCGGCACTTCAACGCCGCTTTGAGAAACCCTGATGCCGACACATTTGCGGCAATGAACCAAACTCAGCCGTGTACGACGCCGCCGCCGCCGACCTTCTCTCGCCAGCCCAGTTCCGACTCCGATCCCGCCGCTGGACAACAGGTTCAAGCTTTGGCCACCGAAGAACACACTTGGACTCTTCCATCGGCACCTCCCGCTTCATCAGCGGCAGTGTCAACATTGGACCTATCACCAATTGTCGCTGCTGAACCTAGCATGGCACATCATGTATCGCCGCAGCTTCACCCAGTTCCCTCGGAGCAACATCATTCGCCTTCAGCAGTCGCTCCTGGTAGCAGCATCGCGATTGCGCAGAACGGGCTTGTGAAATCCGAAACGGTTGTCGCTGTCACAACTGCGACGCGGCCTGAACAAGCCTTGCCTGGTATTCGCCGCAGGTGCCAGGACACGGTGATCCCGACGGAAGCCCGTCCTGCCGGCGACAAGGTCGTTACTAACACTGATGACCCGTCAGCAGGTGCCAGATACCTCTTGGATTCACACCGCTTCGTGAAGGAAATGTCTCAACAAAGCATTTACCACGCCTTCATCCAGCCTGATAGCAGATTCAAAATGATATCTGGCTGGGACGACTGCCCGCTGCCGCTTACGATCGATCCTTGCCTGTTGCAACTCACTCAAGGACCGAGTCATACCGCCAATGAAGGTCCCACGTCGCACGATATGGCCTGGCAGGCGGCCCGCAGTGGGTTGGGCCTTCTCGTTACTCCTACTTCGGAGGAGGTTCCTCTTCCTCACCTCTTTAAGGCTACAACTCCGTGGGTGTACGAGCCGTTTGATCCGAGCCTTGAGGTATTTGTGGACTTTTCTAAGTGCGCAGATGACGGCTCTCTGGGAAACGTACTGTTTGATGAAGTGTAACTGGTGTCGAAGAGTTTGATATTGGGCATCATATGGTTGGTCTTCGCGTTGGCGTCTTTCCTGGCATATAGGGAACAAAGGAAAGCGAAGAGGGGGAAATGGACTCTCAACCTTCCACACGTGTGATGGTTTAGAGGTTGACTGGTATATTTGACAGTAACTTTAGGAATATGCGCTTGGTGTTGTGCTTAGGGCGCAGGGTGCAGTTAGCAGTATCAGTCAAATTACCCATTCAACTTGCTTCTTATTTTGATGTTTGCCTGAGATGAGGCAACCTCACGGACTCGAAAGCATGCCTAGTGTATCCATCTGTCTCGCCTCCCAAGATCACCAACAAGGCCGATGATCAATGGTGCTCCTACGATACACCCATCGCCTCATGTTATCTTCTTCCATGCGAATGGACCTGGCTCTGTGGCACCGGTAGCCATCAAGGTATGGAGTACGCAACCAGGTCCAACAAAATGATTTTGGTGTTCTGCAACGTCTGATATTGCGCTAGCTTAGCTCAAGATACGAGCTGTGCCGATGTATGGTACTCCATGTGCCTTTGACTGGCCTCTATGGTATTCTGTGTCATCCCGCTGGTCCCCGACTAATCGAGTTTGTTGGTTAGACGGATGAACGTGACGTTGTTCTGAGTCGTTGGCCGCGTCGCCTTGTGATTAAGGTAGCCGAAACTCAAGATACAGTTTGCGGCTGGAGGCATAAGGTCAGAACATACGTCGTCCTCATAGGCGTAGAGAGCGTTTTTAAGAGAGCTTTGTATTGATGATACCGGTGACGCCAGAGCTCATCCTCGTTGTCGTGCGTAAAAGGGGGCGTGGATGACATCTACCTAGCCTCAGTCATGGCGTTGCTGGCCTCTCGATCTGATTGTCCGTGAATAACTCTCTTCGGGCTTTCTCGTCAACAAGGTAGGACCTGCACAAATAACTCAATACCGGCACAGACCAGAATGATACTGGTATGGTTCTTGAAATGTCACTCAGCAAGACGCTGTGATTGAGCTAGAGTGAGGCTCCCAACCGCTGCTGCACTGCCCCGTTCCTTCAGTTCAATGTGTCTTGGTCGTGCGGAATTCATCTGTGCCGTTGAACCGGGTCGCATCCTCTTGGATGATAGGTGGAGTACGTATGATCTAGACCTCGACGTGATACCCAAAGTCTCGAGTCTGTCTGAGCCTTCGGTCTGGCGAGCGGGAGGCATCTCAGGCACAGGCACGGAGGTTGCGCGATGACTCCTCGTGGAGCTTGCTCATTTTGGATTCCCGAAGTACAAGATGTCACGAGGCTCGACCATGGTATGTATGGGAACTGAAGCTCGGAGTCCGGTCACCAAAGTCTGTTGTTTCACGACCCATATGCTGCCCAACTAACAGGAGGTTTGATGCATGCAAATGGGCGCCCGTAGACCAAGTACAAGTACATGCAACTGAATTTACGTCTCGTCACGTCGTGCTATCCTCTTGCCATCTTCGGGTGAGTGTGAACTACACAGCCATTGACGACGGGTGACACGAGTCTCGCGTGGCGGCGATGAATGCCGTGCAACTGAATGCACTATCGAGGGAACGGGCATCAGACGAACTCATATGCGAGATTGTCAGCGTGCCAGGCATGCCGTGGACCATGGAACCAGCCCGGTCAGCCAGTCCGTCGAAGTCTGATGCACTGCTGTCGAACCCGAACATGTATGTGCTTCTCCAAGCGTAGCACGATATCGAACACCTAATGCGGCCGATCTGCTTGCCTGTGCGACCTGATCAAAACGTCGACTCGAAAGCATCAATCGGCAGCCATTCACTCGACAAGTCCTCCTTCGATCGCAAACAGTCGGCCAGCCGCCGCGATCCCAACCGTCAAGTCATGTCGTCGACGACGCACCTCGTCCGCAGGGCGTCTCACATATGCACCGGAGGTCAGACCGCAAAAGGAGACGGATCTAACGCCGGAGCTGATAGGTCGGAGCCTCAAAGGCGCAACATTGGCCCTCGAGAGCCAGTCTTGCCAGTCATCCGACAGCACTCCGACTTGGCTGGTACTGGTACCGGTACTGGTCCCGTCGGCGGGAGCGGCCACGCGGTCCTCACACACACGCATACTCTCGTAGCGGCTGTAGGACCTTGATTTCCATTTCAGGAACCGCCCGAGGTCCAGGATACGCGTACCAGAAGCCGTGCAAACCGGGTTCTCCCAATTCATCGCAAAGTTGGTGCATTCACTAGCACAGGAACAGGGGGGAAAGAGCAACATGTCGATGCAGCCAATGTTCCGATCGACATGGGCAAATGCGAAATGCGCATTGCAAATGGTTTCGTCTGGGAACGAAAAACCGGTGTCCCTTTTCGCCCCCTTGTACGGATCCTGCAACGGCCGGGCGCTAGATGCTGGTGGTAGTGGTCGTAGAAACCGGTTTTGTCATTATTTCTCTCGCGGCCTTTTGCTCTTGTTGGGATATGCAGAGGGGGACGGACCCATTGACGAATTGAAAGGTAAGGAGGATTTGGTCGCATTGTGGGATCGAGATCGAGAGGGCTGCATTGTATACCTTACGTGTTCGTGAACGGGGAGGCGCTAGTGATCCAAGCAAGTTGGCGCGGGGAGGGGGGGATGACTGAATTGCTGGAAACCAGGACTGACGAGGGAGGAGGGATTGATTGATTGATTTACTGCCTCTCGGTCTTGGGAAGGGTGGATGGAGGGCTGGGGCAGGGGAGATATTGTCCCCTTCTGCTTTGCCATTCTGGCGGCGGTTCATGAGGAGGGAGGGATGGTGTGAGTGAGGATGGCGCCCTGAATCCTCAATCCTCGATCCCCAACCCTCAATCCTTAACCCTCAATCCTCAACCCTCAACCCTCAATCCTCAACCCTCAACCCTCAATCCTCAATCCTCAATCCTCAATCCTCAATCCTCAATCCTCAATCCTCAATCCTCAACCCTCAATCCGTCAAGTATTCGTTCATTTGATGATCTGCGCCAGGGGGAGCAAGAGAGGAGAGACGGCACCGTCTATCAAACGCTTTCGAGATGGCGTCCAGCCAGCCCATCAGCCATCATCAGCCCGCGTATGACATGTCGCCCAGATCGGAGAATAATCTCATTCGAACAGTGAGAGATCGTCGCGCGTCAGGGGGCCACAACCACCACTAAAACGCGTGTCCGGAAATGAACGCGGCCGCTGCACCGCTGCACCGCGTCGTCGTAAAGTCAACCACACAGAGACAACTCGGCAGGCCCAAAAGGCAATCAAGAAAACAGCACACAAACAACCCACGTCCAAGCGCGAGGCTGGGCCGGGCCACCCATCGCCGTCCGTCGCCGGGCTTGTCTTGTGCCTCTAAAATCTTGTTTTCGCTTCGGCCATGCGCCGGGCCCATCGTCCCGGCTGTGGTGGCACGCGAGGCGTGGAATTGGAGGGCTGGCTCTCGAGACGAGAATAGCTAGAGACCATCAGCTCGCGATGGCTTGCAGCATGCAGCATGCAGCAGGGCCTGCATCTTCGCATCACGGTCCTTCTCGACGCGGAGAGTGGTCCAGTGGTCGGTTCCCCCTCCTTCAAGTTGCATCTCTTCTTCATCTGCATTGGGAGGGGTATGCCGGTCAGCCATTGCCAGCTGGCGTGATACCAGCCCGTCCGTCTGGACCGAGCTGAAAGGTGAGTGTCCTTCTGAATCTGTTCGCTATCATCGGGACCATCTTGCATGGCGTCTTGTGGTACAAGATGGTGTGATAAGATGGGATAGACACGTCTCAACGCGTCTCCCTTGTTGACATGAAGCAAATAAGCTAGCTCGATGCTCATAGCTTGTAGCTCGTAGCTCGTAGCTCATAGCTCATAGCCCATGGGCTTCGAAGAGAGGATGTCGCGGTGATGAAAGCGTTCTCGCCCAGCCTGTCCGTTGAGAAGCTACTCGAGTCTGTGCGTGCGCCGTCTCGGTCTGTCTTGCCATCATCCAACACACCGTCAGATTTCATCATCCTGCTATTGATTGCCCTGTCGCCCCCTCCGCTCCCCCCCCCCCCCCCCCCACCCCCCCCCCCCCCCCCCCCCCCCCCCCCCCCCCCCCCCCCC
>NMXI01000004.1:213298-321756 GCA_002851675.1 Verticillium nubilum | reverse complement strand
CCCCCCCCCCCCCCCCCCCCCTTGAAGCTCCGCCTCCCGCGGGGTGTCCGAAGTCCCTGTGGCCTTCAGGGAGCAAGCTCCGCCTTCGGTTCGGGAGGCCTGGGGCTTCAATCCAGTGCGGGGAAGCTGGCGGCCTGCCCTGCCTGCCTCGCCAACCTGATCATGTGAAAGCTCTGCCTTGTCGATGCGCGCAGCCTGACAAGGCAATCGAGAGCAAGCCCTTTGCAATCCGCCATGACTGCATGACCGATGGATGAGCACATCGCGACGTGGTGTTCGCAGCCAGCCCAGCCCAGCCCAGCCCAGCCCTGGCAGCTGGCACGCGGGCGGATGCGATGTGTGTCTCACCCCAAGACTGGCCGGCGCCGGCGGGATGTGGGAGCTTGCGCCAGGAATTGAACCCGAGCCTGGTCCGGTTCGAGATGAAGCCGGCTCAGAGTTGGCGCGCGGTGGACCTCGACGCAGGGACCAAGCTGCCAGTTCACGACGCTGACAGCGTCCGTCCGTCCGACTTGTTGGTGCTGCGTGCTGCGTGCTACGTGCTGCGTAGAGTCAGCCCTGAACAGCTTGACGGAGGCTGCCCAGCCCACACGTCGCAGTCAGCCTGTGACGCTCAAAGCGCTGTATTTGGAGACGAGCAGCATAGCAGATTCATTGAGTGGACGCCAAGACAGACATATCCTGACGGAATAGCCAGAGGAGCCAAAACCCCCTGTTTGATCTAACTGGGAGGCGGTGCTTCCATCCGTGATCCATCTGCTGCCATCTCACATCATGTGTCGGCGACAAAGCAGCAAGTCTGGCCGAATGAAGAGCAGAGAAAAAAAAAAAGGAAGTTCGAGATGCAGCCATGGCCACAGCAGACTGCCGTTCAGTTGATGGTTCCCCTGGTGAAGGACATTGGAATGGCTTGACGGGGGTGTGGAACCGAAATGGCACAGCGCCCAAAGCAGCGACGGGACCGGGGAAGGTTCCTTTCAGTGTGCCCCCCCCCCCCCCAGGTCTGGAACCGTTATAGGTAGGGGTCTGATCCTAATCCTGGCTTTGAGGACCAACATCCACAGGGGAAGGCAGATGATGCCTTTAGATAGATTCCGGGGGTCGTTGTCATCGGATGGGCCCAGATGATTCGTCTGATGTGAAGATCGAGACAGAAGCAGCTGAAGACTCGTCTCCTTACCAGACCATGACTTTGGCGTCAGAGGGGACAGCAGGGACAGAAACCTTTGGATGACTGCCGATACGATGCTCTTCGAAAACCGCAAGGCCAGCCAGCGAATGTAACCCGGGCGTCATCTTGACTGGAGACCAGTGGACCGACCGGCGTTCCAGATACAGGGGCACCCATCGAGCGCGGGAAGCGGATGCACGTCGCCAGGACCACCGGGAGCGCGCCTTTTCGCGTTTGGGGCCAGAGCTCAACGACTGTCCTCGAAGCTGATTGCTCAATTGGGTCCTCGCCAGCACCCATCCTGGGAACCCCTGTTTGTTCGTCAGCAATCACGGATGAGGCGATCAGTCTGACTTTGAGCCGTGAGTGATCGGGTTAGGGACTAGGTGGAAAGACGACGCCACGTCTGGCTGGGTCTGAATTGGAGCTTGCCGTTCCAACGGGCATCCTGAGTAACGCTTGTCGTAGGCAGAGCAGGAGGTGCCAGACACGAGTCGAGCCCAGCCAAGTGAGAATCTGTCGAAGACATACGCTTTCGTCAAGATATCGAAACCGGCCGGTCCTGTCTCGGTTGGCTCCTGATCGGGGTTGCGGGATGCATGCGAAATCAACTTGAATTGATAGACATGGTTGGCTCCGCCTTTGTACGCCTTGGCAGCTGTCTCAAACGCGCGTGAGAAGAAAAAGGTGCTTGTAGAAGAAACCATTCCATGATAGAGTTCAGGGTTCAGTCTGTCAAGATGAATAGCTTCTCGACCGTCTGGTCTCGGAACGGCGACGTGCATTCTTGCGAGGATCATCCTCGGGTTGGTCGTGGTCCAAGCACCAAGCCGACGACGGAACAGACGTTTAAGACGAGACGAGGTCATGTCGGGCCCGCTGTTCAGGCAGGTAACGGGCCGCCATTCAGGGGTCGGCAATGGTTGTCGGGCCAGACAATAGAGAAATCACATCGACGGGCGAAACGAGAGATGGATGGTGTTGCAAATTGACCAAGTGTTTCGTTTCGCCGAATGTCATTGCCAAATGGTACCCTGACTTGTCCTTGTCCTTGTCCTGTCCTTGTCCTTTCCTTGTCCTGTTCTTGTCCTGTCCTTGTCCTGTCCTTGTCCTGTCCTTGTCCTGTCCTTGTCCTTGTCGCTGGACCCAGGCGGGCCAGGCTCCGTTGCGAGTCGTGGTTTTCGAACTTGTCTACGACCAAGCCAATATCAATGTGCGAGCAATGTCGCCCTTGCAGGAGGACTGATGCCTCACTATTGATGTGACCCTTGAGGTTGTGAGATAGATGGCTTTGCCTGTGAGCAGCAATGAATACCTGTAATGCTTGTGTAGGGGGGCAACGGTACGGCGTACTTACATACCTAGTACAGCTGAATTTCGTTCCTCAAATCGCAAGTGATTGGCTGGGAAACATGTGCTTGTGCTGTGCCGGGACCCGCCTGTTGTGCAGGTGGGTGTGGATCAGCGATTCATGGACTGAGTGGAGTGAAGTGGATTGAGAATCCGGGGCGAACGGCTGTGGCAGTGGCTGGTGCGAGTAATCCCGGAGCTCCGAACGGAAGCTCCCAACTGTCATCACTTGCCAGCTAGCCCCATTATGGTAAAGCTTTTCGGAAGCGCCCGTGCGGGACCCATCCTAAATCCCGGCTTGACACGTGCGGGGACAGCCGGACCTCGCGGGTTAGGGTCGGCGCCACAGGTACTGGTAACAGAAGCCTAGTGCATGCCGGCCCTGCCCCGTGCCTGTGCAGCCAATGTCTCGTGCGTTATGTCCGTGTTCAGTGTCTAGAAGCTCAGAGTTGTGCACATTTCCAACGTGAGATGCTCTCTACACTCGAACCCTGCGCTGTTGCGAATCCGCGCTTCGTCATTGGGGAGAAACATGAAATCTGCTCTTATGCCAACGTCAGCGTCATGTCTCGCGTAGCTTTCTCCGGTCTCTCAGTACGGAGCCTGACAAACTCACGACTGAACGGACACATGTTCCGACTCGTGGGTTGCTTTTCCAAGCTAAATGAATAGCTGGCCTTGATCAAACCTCGATGGAAACCGCTGTCTGAGGTTTTTTTTTTTTTTTTTTCTAGTTTTTTTTTCGTTCTTGCTCCTTCGTTTTCTCCCCTTCTCTTCTCTCGCGCCCCGCCCCGTTGGGTCTGGTGCTGAGTCGTGGCAACGGCGTTGCAAAATTCGACTGCTCCATGGGCCCGCACCCACATCCTATCCTCTTTGCTTGACCTGAGGCGTTTCCACGGTTGTGCACAAGCACGCGGTGGGTAGCATCTCAATGTCATTTCGGCCGAGCGAGACGACGGCGCAGCATCGACCCGCCCCCCTATTCGGGCGTGAGAAGGAGAAAGTGTCGATCAGCAAGGCTCTGGCTTTGCGCTGCACCCTGTGCTTCAGGAATTATTAGGCCTCAGATCGCGACCGCCTCTCTGGCTGTATGCACTGCACCCTGAACATGGGTCCCCTATCCCGCTATGCGTCGCGTGCAAGTCGCGTCGAGCCCCAAGCCTCTGTGACGCGTTGAGTGGTTTTGGCTGAGTGGGGTGGCGCTGGGGTCGAGGAAACACACACCAGAGGCGACCAGAGGCGACCAGAGGCGAGACGAGACAGCTGGAGACACATTGATGACGGAGACCCGGTGGAGTGGCACGAGGCGGCTGAGCGACGAGTGGGCAGAACGACTAAAACAGGAGGCTGGTGTTGGGTCCGGCCAATCCGTGCACGGGTGGCCGTGGCCCTCAGTCGAAGGTGACCCAGGAAAAGGAAGCGAATGATCTATCTGCCCATTGCCGTCATACCGCCGCCCGGCGCTCGCGTTGCCTCGCCAGAGTTTAAAGCCTCGTCTCATCGCGAGAAGGAAAAAGGCTGATCGGCAGAGATCGGTCCGGGCAGTCGTCCACAGACAAGGCCTGGTACATGTAGACGCTCACGGTTCAGGTAATGGGGTCCTGATGCCTCTGAATCCCCACCTCACCTTCACACCGTACCTAGGCAACAAGCTGGCAGCACTGACGCTAAGAGACCCGATGCCGAGATGCCATGGGGGCGGGGGGGCACGGCTCAGTCCAAGCAAAAGTCATGTCTTGGTATCCATTTCCCCTCATCTTCGAGGTCGAGACCCCGAGGCGAGCTGGGATGTATGCAAGAAGAAAGAAAGAAAGAAAGAAAAAAAAGTTCGTGGCTCCATCCATCGTCTCCATTGTGGTGCCGCCTCGTCCATCTCCGGGTCCGACGGAGCTTCAGGGTCCTCGTTGCTCGGCCAGGATACGGAACCTAGCACTTCGGCTTCAGACGAATCCACAATGCTCCAGGCAGAGTCGATGATGATCGGTCGGCTTGAGAGGATTCGCTCCGTCGAGGGGTTTTCACCTCCCCTGCTGTTTGCCTCATCAAAGCGTCTGTCCCCGCGTCATGATGAAGCGGGCGGAGATGCCACAGGGCGATGCAGGGAAGTCAGCTGCGCGACGCGAAATGCTGACACTGTGGTGGGCGCCGAGTGGCTTCTGAGGGGGTCGTCGCGATCGCGGTCGCGGGCGTGGTGGTGAGGCCTGGCACTAGGCTGAACGCGTGGGCTCAAGGTGGCTGGTTGTCCAAGGGTCCGAAACATCCTTCCGAAGTTGTCTCTCCCATGTTCTTGACGTTGTAATATACGAGTCCGCCAGCGTCATGTCTTTCTCGAAAACCAGAGAACAGCCTCTCGATTCTAGGCTCGCAACACTCGACAAAATCACCTACAGAGGATGAGATTACAACTGAAAGAACTGGTACTCTCTTGAGACAGGTCTATCGACCATGGGCTGTTGGAACATTAGCGGGCGGGCTACCCACCCTCGGCCGTGGCTCCACTGTGGGGAGACGAGTGTGGTTTCCTGGGAGAGCTCGGCATTGCCCAAGGAGCCCTCGCTCTGCATCTACTGCCTCATGGCCAACGACCCGAAAGACCCTCGTATTGGCCCTGATAGACCCTCACGATAGCAACGTCCCGATGAGTGATCTGGATCGTTGGCGATGAACAGTCCGCGAAACGACAAACTCTGTGCTGCTGACCCGTTTGTGACGCAGATTAATAGACAGACCCGTCCCGCACTATACCGCAATGTACTTCGGACTGGCTGGATCGCGTGTATGACGCCTCACCTGTGTATGCATCTGTATGCAGACCCGGGGCGGGTACAGGAGCGAGATCCGCATCGGGGCCTGTCATGCACAGCCAGGTCGCTAGCTCGCAGCTCTCTAGGTCTGTGTAGGAAGTTGAAGTTGGGTTTAGTTGTGGCTCGCCGAGGTTGAGGTGATGTTGCCAGCCAAATCGCAGCTTCCCATCCGCGGGCCACTGGCGCTGTATGCCATGCTGGCTGGGTTCAATTGAAGTTGAACCTCAGCAGCTTGCCCCACATGCTGTCCGGCCATCGCAACGCAAGATATCTGCACATCAAGGTGGCCATCGATCGACCGTGGTGCAAGATTTCAACTTGTTTTCTCACCACGATTGCCATGATGTGACGCCTGCGGGCCCTCTGATAGGTGAGTGCTAACTGGCCCAGCCTGCTTGGGTAGCTTGGCCGATGACTATCCATCTGATGGGGCTGTCGGAGGAGCTTGTGCAGTCGCGCTGCTTGGCTGGGCTGATGAAGTCTTGATGGAAGCCAAAACTTGCCTTCTGATTGGAAATATGTGCTCATCGTTGATCCCATCGGGAAGATTCTTGCGTCGATAGAATGAAATGGGTCGACGAGGTGGGCATCTTGTCGGTGGAGAGTTTGGCACTGAACCTGCGAAAGGTATTCTGCGACTCGCGCCAAGCATCACGAGCCCGCTTTATTGCGTCCATGCTAGGCCGGAAATCTCTTCGTTCAGAGAGGGGCGCGCGACACAGGGCTCATGAGGGAGTCATTGGGCCGAAGGGCTCCAGCGTGAGGAGTGTGAGGTACAGACACAATGATGGGCCCTCCAGGGTGCTTGTACATCGTGACTTCGTAGTGCGAGGCTCGAAGTCACTGGACGGCGCTGTGCAGCGACGCGTACAGCTACTCAACCCGAATCCGTCCTCAATATGGTGAAATACGGAGTGTCTTGCTTCGTTCATTCAGTCTTGGGCGTTATTGGCGTGGGCTGTTTCGTTGCTATGGATTAAAATGCAACCGGCGCCAGGCTTGCCATCAGTTCGCCGTTCCCATCACGGCTAAGGGCCGTACCGAGTCACCAACAACGGCTCGGAGGCTTGTGTGTCGGAATATACATTTTGCTGCCGTCCCGTATTGAAACCAGTGGGTGCATCACTTTTAGAAGAGATCCGACATCCTGACTCTTGGTCTTTGTCATGGCGCATGATATTACCACCCGTGCCATGGTCTGAGAGACCGGTGTTGAGACAAGGCGGGGGTTAGCAACCACCTAGCAATACCGAAGACAGACATCTGATATGCGACGGGATTGAACCAACAGCAGACGACAGTGGTTTGCTGCCATGTCCACAGGATCTCTTAGGCCGCAGAATGGTCAAATGAGACTGGGGGTGAGGCTAAACAGGATGACAACCTTGTCCGTCGACACTGGCAGTCCAAGCTAACAGGGCTTGATGCTCGGCAGAATACTCGCGTTTCAATAGATCTGGGAATGTCTGGAGTGCTGTCGTGAACCCTTGGGCCTCGCCCCTCGTTGCTTCTGTAGGCAACCAACTATTTGAGGGGTGCGCATCCTACTGGAGAGGGTTGTCGTATTACTGCTGCCACCCACGTAGTTGCCCAGCAGGTCTCAGACCTGCGTCCCACGTAGAACTTGGCGTGTGCTCCCACATCGACGGACCGGATATTAGCCAGTTACCAGCATGCTCATTCAACCTCGAGGAAACAGCCCGAGGAAGGTGAGAGGCAAGCAGAGCAACTCGTTCTGGGAGGTGACCAACAACCGAAGGCAAAGCAACCGAGGGTCTTGTGAAGCAAGCTCAGTAGCCAGCCGGAGACTGTCACAGCGCTTCCACAGCGGTCCCGTGCGATTGCGATGACTGTTGCGTGTCGTAAGGGTACTGAGCGGCAAGGGTCGAGTTGGCCGTCGTTGGCGTGTGCTCGCAAACGACCAAGAACCTCCTTTCTGGGACAACTTAATACTGATCCGAGTTGCGGCAAGACCGCGGCACAACAAGCCATGAACAAACAACATTGACTCTGAACGTGAGATTGATGAGGAGTCAAAGTTGCAATTGTTAAAGCTGATGGTGGCGGCGGCGAACCCACGGTTTGCGAATCATGACACGCATGGATGGCTTTATTAATTGAATCTGGTTTCTGGCGAAGTCGTGCAGAACCGCGTATGGGCATGGTGATTGGTCAAGTCTAGGGTAGGGGGCGCGCTGGATGCAGTAGACCGTCAGAGTTCTTGTCGAGCCGAATGCCGTAATAATTAAAGCCTGCCAACTTGGCACTTGGACGCCCCTTTCGAGGACCTTGGGTGCAGCCAGGATCCTGGTCTCGCGTTTCTGACATAACAATGCCGGCCGGCCTCCACGCCTTGTCTGAAGAGTCTATGCGTGTAATAGGACATGATCCGAGGCTGGGACATTGGGGCAGCCCTGGGCTGACGAGAGCATGATGACAATGCTGCTCATTAGCTCTGATCAGGCAGGGCAGACCGACGTTCTCTCCAGAAGTGGGATGCTTCAGATGCATATCGCGTGCGGGGTATCGTGAAGCGTTCAGGAAAGACGGGCCTCGTACATAGTTGAGCAGGATGTACCAAATGATCGTCTGTTAGCTGTGGCGGCCGTGGAGCTCAGAGTTCGGTGGGCTGTGAGACGTGACTCTTAGTTTGAACGAACGATTCATCGCTGACGGTGATACCCTCAAATGCTAATCATAAACAGGAACTGGAACGGGGGCTGCCGGGCGCACGGCCGCTCCGGTTACGATGCAGCTCAACCGGGCTTCTGTGACGGTCGCAGGCTGGTTCTGGAAGGTCGAGTGCATCTCATCGTACGTGTCGAGACGTGTCGAGGCTGGACGTGTCGTATTCGCGCGTGAATGGTGTTTTCGCGTCGAGACGCATATGAAGAGGGGAACAGACAGTCGGGTGGGAAAGCAGAGACGAGACGAGACGAAATGGGTGCATTGGCGCATTAGTCTGTCCTTGCCCGGATCGAGATTCTCCACCTGCCTCGGTGCCTGGGATGTTCAAGGTGGAAGGACTGGATTGGATGCACATGCCTGCGCCTTGTGCCAAATGGCATGTGGCTGACGGTGCACACCATGTTCGCATGGTTGTGACTACCCTGTCTAATACCGACGATGAACTCCAGCCGATGTCGCCTATGAGTCTTCTCCCAGAGGGGAGAGATGTAGGGCTTACGCTCTGTAATCCGGTTGCCAGCGAGGAGTTGCAGCGGCAAGCGACACGCAGCGTGAGCTATACCTACCTACCTTACCTACCTAGGTACCTTAGGTAGGTACCTGCCACACATCAACAATAGCAATAGCTCCCACACCACATCAATGCATTCAATCACCTCGTGTTCAACAAACAAGACGACAACATATGATAAAGTATTGTTTGGCGACCATGAAGCGACCCAAGTGCTATGCGTCGACCATCAAACAACACGAAAACAATCTTGAACACTCTCCCGTCCATGTCACAATCCGGCAGAGCTGCGATTCGCCATGTGTCGACATAAAAGTAGCCGTCAGCCACAAGCTGGAAGAAGCATGGCACAAGTCAGCGACCCGCTTTGCACCACTTCTCCTCCAAGGTGCGACCTCTCCACCGAAGCCCGAAAGAGTCCACCAGCGGCATCCATCGTCATAGCTGTTCGTGTGCGCTCTGGTCCATTGGCCCTCTGTGGCTGTCTTTGGCCCCGCGACGACGCTGGAGTCAGACGACGTTGGAGTCAGGAGGCAGACAGGCGAGAATCGGCGACTGGGCGGGAACGAAACGCCGCTGAGCTTTTCCTGCTCTGGAAAGCGATCACCAAGTCGACCCATGCCGAAGAGGAAGAGACTCCGAACGCAGTCCATGTCTTGACGCCCATTCGCTCCAGCAATTGTCCATCCCATTCTGTGTTCTCAGCCCGTCAAGCAATCCCAGCTTCGCATCGGCCACACCTCTACCAAGCCCAGCTCCATTCATCATCACCCCTGCAGGCCGAGAAACACGCCAGCGACCAACCCGGCTTTCGCACACGGACTGACTGCCCAGGCGTCTCCACGCAATTACACTACCAAGTATACGTCGCCCACTCGACGCTGACTTCGACGGTTCACAATTGGGCTGCTCTTATTTCGCCGGCATCGTTAGACTGACTGCATGCCAACTCGGCGTTGCACACGGTACATTTTCTCAGCATCAATGGCAAAGATCTGAGGTTGAGCAAAACAGAGAACACCATCTGTTTTCCTCATCGACAACTACGTTAGGGACGGGCAACCGACCTGGACGTGAGGTTCAATCGGCAGAGAGGGACAGCAGGAATCCAGGACATCACCCCCCACCCCCCGTAACTTACGGTCCCCCCTCGCTGTGGCCGCCCACAGCTAGTGGCCTGCACAAATCGAGGTGCGCGAGACCAGGTACCTCCGTCACCCACCACGCCTGGTACCCTCGCCCAGGTCTAGCAGGCATTACACGCTGAGCGCTTGCAGGCCAATCTGCAAGGAAAAAAGTGGACAGGCCGCCCGGAAGAGCACAAGACCCTGGTCCTGGGCTGGGGATACCTGACCTCTCGTACACGCAAAGTACCAGGTCGTGCTTGTCCGCCCGCCAGGGCCAAAGCTGCACCATCCTGTCTTAAAACCATTCGTTAAAACACCTCTCTTCCAATCCTTCCCCGTCTCCTCAGCCCTCCTCCTACCCTTTAACCTACCCTCCTCCTCCTCCGCCATTCCCCCTTCCTCTCCCTCCCACCTCCCTCATCCATTCATTCCCTCCAGAGCCTGCCCTTCCTGACTCTGAGATCCACAAACCTACAGAGTCCTCCAGTTCCTCTTGCAACCAGAGAATTGGCTCGAAAGAGGAAGCAGGCCATCACACTGGACCACCGTCCCCTCACCACCGCCCTGAGGACCTCCAGCCCCCGATCCGATATAAAAGATAAAGGACCAGCACCGAGTGTTTTCGATTGAAGACAGACGGTCAATTAGAAAGAGACGTTTTGGCCATCTTGCTCGGGATTGTAGCTTGCTTTGTATCTTGTTCAACCCTTCGACTCTCGCCAACCTCCCTCTCGACCCACCCCGGCTTCGACCCCTTCTGAATTCCTCAGCCCGAGAACGAGGAACTCGACTCGACCCATTCATCGAGCCGCCGTGGCCCCGATCCTCCCTTCCGTGCCCGCTTCTCGACGCCGACTTCTCGTTCCGCCGTCATTCCACGCAAGCCTGCACACCCCTTTTCCTGAGATTTGGAACCTGCCTCCAGGCTAGCCCTGCCGCAGCTCTCAACCTCTGAACCCTCGGACATCGTCAACTGCCCTCAGTGCAGCACGAGTCCTTCGAGGAACTACAAGATTCGACACTTGGTCATCTCTCCGGGTTGCTTTGCGGAAAGAAACCATACATGCCGAGATCTTCGTGACACCTTCAGGTGTAACCCCCCGTCCTTCCCCCTCTTGGGTGTAGACAGTGAAAGGTATGTTGACGAAATGACATTACCACTTTATGCTTTGTACAGACTTGGCCGTGTTCTAAACTCTTCATTGCCTTCCACAGCTACGTGCCGACTGCTCCTCGCGGACCACTCAGCACTCTCCATCGTCTTGCTCGACTACTGTCTGCAGGTTGTTCGTGGGACACGTTAACTCGTAGCTCCTACCCACTAGCCTCAGGATTGTCTCATTTCCCTGTGTCTTGTCTTTCTAGACTATCTTCACCGTGGCGGTATGTTCTTCCCTGTCCCTACCTCCCCCATCACCCTTCCAATCCAACCTTTTCCCCCTGGGGTTATGAATACCGTTCTGCACAACCCGTCCATCTCCCCTCGTGCCTGTCTCGTCTCCACACCAGGTGGTCGTCGAATCATGGACATGGCACCGGCATTCAATATCCCCCCTGGATCGGCCCAACTCCCATGTCTTGCCCGCCCTCACGTGTCTTCAAGATTCCTAGAGCTGATTTGATGTCTGTCTAGAGCCCCTTGGACCACCACTTCTTTAAACGGCCTGTTTCCCGGCCACTTCAGTCATTTCTTGCCCCCAAGTCGATTCTGCATAGCGGCCTTCCCAGCCACAGCCACTCTTTCCAGGACTTCGACTCAACACCCTCCTTCTAATACTAATATTCTAATCGCTCGGTCGGAGGATACTTTTATCGCCACTCCCTTATCTCCACCGGATCTTCACTCCCTAAAACCATCCGCCTTCCTGCCTTCGACCTCAAAAGCTTCCTGGAGAACCTGACGAGTCCGCTCTTTGACCTCTACGACGACCAGAACCTCGACCCGTCCGCCTCGACCCGACGACGCTTTGCCCAACATGGCGTTCTACCAGCAACAGGCCCAGCAGCCTGACGCCGCTTTCTTCACGGAGATCATGGATGAACCCCAACGTCCCCGAATGGGCACTAGAGACGCCGCAAAGATGATCGCGAGGCAACGACAAGAAATCATCGCCAACGAGTTGTCCCGTTTGGCCGGTGACGAGTACCTCGAGGACATCATGAAGCACGCGAGGCACATGGAGGTTAGTAAAAGACGCCTCCTTCCTATTGTTGTGCACCTGCCTCTAACGCTTTGAATAGGACGAGACGCTACCTGATGCAAACTTGATTGACATGCAGCGCGAGATCCAGTGGTACATGAGGCCATATCTCATCGACTTCCTCATTGAGGCACATGCAGCTTTCGCCCTGTTGCCCGAAACGCTCTTCCTCACCGTCAACCTCCTGGACAGATACTGCTCCAAAAGGGTTGTTTACAAGCAGCACTACCAGCTTGTCGGATGCGCCGCGCTCCTTATCGCCGCCAAGTACGGAGACAAGAAGGACCGCGTGCCCCAGATCCACGAGCTGAACAACATGTGCTGCGGGCTCTATGACGCTGGCATGTTTACTCAGATGGAGATGCATGTTCTTAACACTTTGGAATGGACCATCGGCCACCCAACTGTCGACTTCTTCTCCCAGTTGATCGTTGCCGAGGAGCACGACAGGATCGAGGTCGAGCACATGGCCGCCTACATCTGCGAGATTGCCTTGTACCATCGCGACTTCGTTTCCTCGAAGCCATCGGTCATGGCACGCTCGTCCCTGGCCTTGGCCCGCGCCATTCTTGGGGAGCCTGAGATCAACGACGGTGAATGGGACCACGTCGACAACATTACATTGTTGACTCTGTCGCAACACCTTCACCAGCCCTCCGTCGCGCTGTCAAGAAAGTTTTCCGCTCCTCACTTCTCCGGCGTCGCGAAGAAGCTGGCGTCATTCATGGCTCACCAAGCCAACATGGCTCGCGCCCAAGCTCAGGCCGGCCCCCCATCTCCCCCTTCGGACCACGCTGCCAAGCACGCCGACATCTACAGCACCCCACAGAAGGGTCATGGTGCTGTCCAAGGCATGGCCGATGGCTACATGACTCCTCCCATCACACCTGATGGACACGGTTTTGTCAATGCGCCCAAGGACACGTACCCCATGCCGCCAAGGTGTCCCGTTACCCCCACGCCGCAACCCCAACACTCAATGTACGCGCCGCAACACATCATGCAGCAGCACTACTCAGCGTATATACATCACGACACGACAAGACAAATGGTGTAGGACTCAACAAATGGGACCAGTCCTGCGCCCGATGTAGGACTGGTCAAGACAATCGGCCCCTTTGCCCGGGGTCATCGGTTCCTCTAAGGCTCACATCACACGACAGGACTTGCTCAAGTTCCCAATGAGAGGAAGGTGAGCAGAGGAGGAAGGAAACAAAATGTTATCGCATCGAAGCATACAGACTGGGCTTCCCTCACATCTCATCAGCACGGATTTGGCATTTAGCGACTTGATTTTTGCGCGAACAAACGACTCGAACTTTCGGATCGACAGCGGTGAACCACAAAAAAAAAGACCCGGATCAGCAAATACCCCTTTTTCTTCGCACGCAACAACGGATTTTCAAACGCTACGGCAGGCCGCCCCCAGGGGTGTAGGAACGCGAGTGGGGAAGCTCGAACTTCGCAATCGATTGTGCTATAGAACCGGTCCAAGGGTGGAATCCGGCACTGACCCCTTTTTCTTTCTTGCACAATCAATGCGTGGAGGCCGACATGGACGACGGGTCAGACTGTAGGATCAGCGAACACGGTCCGGTGGAGGAAGCCTTGGTGAGAAGCAGCTACAGCCGCACACAAAACGTGTGCTTGCTGCTGCACGGGGAGCGCATGGCTGGGCCGAAAGGACGCCGGCCAGTAGTGGCAACACCATCTGGCCACTAATACCTTGGCGGCCTGGCTACTTGAACATATGGGAGGGATCTTCGACATGGCTTTCTTGCTTGAATATGGCAGGGGGAAGTCCAGTGCTACAGGAGCATGTCCCATTCGTCGAAGACGGGAGCCAACCACTTTTGCTCGAGGACGGACAGGAGAGGGCAAGCTCGGAATCGAGCTCACCCTGCGCTCTCAATGCAGGCCATTATTCAATCCAGACCATTCAGTCACCTTCAAACCGCGCCCCGTCCAGATAGCTGACCCAGAGGCGCCAAACCAAAAAATGAGTAAAATTTCTCTAAACTATGGCCAACCTGTCTCCTGTGAAGAACAACCGACCCGCTCCCTTCCCTGCTCGCAGCGCCTCTTCCCTTGTGACCCAAGCATGTCTCGGACCATACGAGAGGCTGGGCATTGTTTGCCTGCTGCAGTGTGCCTGCTGCAGTGTTTGACGAAGGTCGAAGGTCCTACGAACAACGCACCCGATGATGAAGACAGGCTGAGAATCTTTTGGTTGTCACTCACTCATTCGACTGGGGGCACGGCGACCAGGGTCAAGACCCATCGAGACCGTGGTGGTGGTTGTGGCGGCCCCCTTCGGGGCCAGGACCAGGACCGGGACCAGGCTGGAGCGAGATTGATCTTCGGGAGGGCACCCCACGCCAGAGGTGCCACGTCAGAGGTCCGGAAGGTGATGGTGGGTGGTGCACGCCGTGATTACGATGACATGCGTTGGATAAGGCATGGCCGGACTGCCTGTGGCTGGCTGGCTGCTTGACCCGCGCCCTCTGGGGCTACTTATTATTGCTGTATGGGCCCTATTGAGGGGTCCTGGGGAATCACCGTGTTAGATTAGGGGCAACGAGATCCTTTCCCTCCCCCCTCTTGCATGGTGGGCATTCAGGATGTACAGCTTCTATCTGGAGCCTCCAATGGCTTGCTGTAACGCTGTACTGATGGAGGTGGTAGGGGTCGATCACTTAGGTTTGGTGGAACGAGGCGAGGGCTGCCCTGCAGGGTGAAATGAGGTGTGGTCGGACGTGAAAGGGGCGTGAGAGCGTTGGGGGTTCTGCTGCCACAGAGAGGATGGTTGGGGTCAGCGCGTTGTCCAACACACTCGGCGCATTAGGGGCGGTCGCATCGCCTTAGTGCGATGTGCTATCGCCATTGTTCACATTTCCCAAGGGATATCGTGGCGGCTCTTAAGGGTCTGGTCTTAGTGCCGTGCTATCGAGAGGTAGCGGGATGTAGGGAGGGAGTGAGGCAAGGACGCCAGTGAAGGGACGAATGATGGTGGCGCCTTCTTACCCCTTTTTGTCTGGCATGTGGGCTGTCCTTGCCTGAGGAGGGTAGAGAATGACATAAGCCTGTTCGCATTGAAGAAGGTTCTCTTGGTTAGTCATCAGGGGGTGTCATTCCTTTTCGCGTTCATGGGCAAAGACTACTGACACTGCCTTGACATGTCAACCTCCCCCCTTCTGCCAACCGACTTGCAGCATATCCACTTTTGCAACGGCGCGCGGTCAGGAAATGCAGAGGGAGAGAGGTAAAATGAGATGAGATGAACTCTTCTACATTTCTTCTGGTGCCTTTCAGGTTTCCTCCACCTGTCCCTGTCTGTCTCCGCTCTGTTTAGCGTTTGGCGTCTGGCAGGTGTCTCGTGCTCGTGGCATGACATGATGATCGCTGACCAGGATTGCCAGTTTATGCGACTCCCCAAGCCGACAGCATAACCCTGCCAAGTACCCGGCATGCTTACAGCACACGGCATACGGTGTACGCCCGCGAGGCTGCGGCATGCGTCGGACATTGGCTCTCGCCTGTCTTCAGCCTCGGGGCCGTTGGCATGTGGAGAGGCTCCGTCCAGGCGGAACGATGGAAATACCTGCGACTGGACGACAAGTCATCATCAATTGTATCGTCATGCCTTGATTTGCTATTCAGACTGGAACACAACGGCAGTTGCTATGCGCCCACAGCGATTTTTGTCTTCTTGAGCTGTCTCGGTCCGATGTCGTATACCAGCCGCTTGCCGTCCCGGTCGATAATCGCCGTACGACTGCGTCCATGCCAGCCCTCTTCCTCGAAATCGGTCAACCTGACGACCCTCTCACCGTCAATGTCGGTCACTTCGTGCGCTATCCGCACTAAGCTAGGATTGCCGCCGTTAACACGCTCCAGCTGGTGCCAATTCACCCTAGGATGACCCGGGTCGAATATCTTGGTCGAGCCCGCCTCCCAGCGCATCTGGCCCGGCATGCGCTGCGCCCCGAGAACATCCCGACGGTCCTCGCCTAGCCAGACGGCGCCGAGGCCAGGCGTTGACTGCATGTAGCAGGTCTTGAGAGGCAAGATCCCCGACAACCGGAGAGTCTTCTTCCCCTCGGCCTTCTCGGCAATATCGATAACACGATCGTCCATCGACTTGGCGTAGGGAAACCCTGCCTCGCGACCACCGGCGCCCACAATCTGAGCTACCGGTAAAATCCCCCCTAAACTTGGGTGTGCGTCTGGCCATACCGGCTCGTCCTCGTCGACAAGCGATTGAGCGGTGCGCGTGTCGCAGACCGAGACGTGGAGCTCGTATACTGCTGTTTGTCTTGAGCCGTTCGCTGTCGTGATCTGCATCGTGGAGGCGGCTGCGTACGTTTGCATGTTGATGCCCAGCGCTGCAAAGTCCTCCTTGTACAGCATGGGCAAAGTTGCCCCTGTGTCAAGGAGCATGCGGTAGTACAGTCGCACAGCGTTGGACTGGGCTTCGGAAGGCTCTTCAGCAGGCGTTGCCGGCGTGAGGTGAAAGAGCTCCTGTGATGTCTTGATCGTGCCGTTGACCGTCCTCTTCTTCTGTTTCTTCGGTTTACTGATGACCGGTTTTTCCTTGGATTTCGAACCTGGATGCTGCAAATTTGCCAGTAGATCGGCTCGCCAGCTCTGTGCGGTCTTTCTCGGCGCCTTTCTCTTGGCATCTTCCTTCTCCTGTGGCTTACGATAGTTGATGTCGTTAATGCGCTTGAAGCCCATTGTGATGAAATACTCGCCCATGCCAAAAGCATTGTCGGTTTCCATGGCCCATGTGCTCTTCAGGGCATTGATACCACCGCCGCCTGATACTGATGAGCAGCCGTCCAGGGGCGGCTCGAACCATAGCCAGCCTGGACCGTACTCGGCAGCGTATCGGCTGAGGCGCTCTGCTCGGTCGTGAGTGAAGAACCCATAAGAGGGTGCGACGTCGACGAAATGGCCGGCGTATATGAGGGCGAAGTACCGCGAGGGTCGGATGACACCCTGACGATAGCACCGAATGGCGGCTTGGATGTTGACAATCTCTCCGTGGCACTCGCTGGATTCGAGAGCGCTCTGGAGGGTCATGATGCGCTCGGCGACTAACTTGTTGCGGAAGCCCTCGGTATCTTGTCTGTTCGACCAGGTCAGTGTCACCCAGAGGGCCATGTTCCTTGCGCATGTGTGACAAGGCTGACGTACAGACTGCCTTCGACGTACGCTCGATCTTCGACCGTGTCGAGTTCGGCTCTGTCTCTCCTCGCCTGTGCGAGCTGCTCTGCGATACCTTGGACCTCCTCTTCGCCATGATCCAGTAGGTTCTCCTGGTAGATCCGCTCCCATTGTTGGACGAGCGCATCCGCTGCCTCGATGGCGCTGAGATTGTGGCCCAGGGGTGCGCCAATAATGATTGTCGGGCCTGGAGACACTGCATCTTGGTTGGTCCAGGGTCTGGAAAAGCTCTGGCGTCGTGTGTCTTCGATAGCAGCTGGAGAATGTCCCCGGTAGCCAGTGGCTGTGCCGCGGTTGAGTTCGAAGCCGATGGCTGCTTGCAGTGCGGCATCCTGGTCTACGAGAACTGCTCTGGGATTCAGCTCAGATGGTTCTTCGCCCTGATTGTCGTCGTCCTGCTTCTCTTGAGTTTGCGATGCAGAAACGCGCGTCGGAGTGGTGGCTTCTTTTTCGTTCTCGCTATCACTAGCCGACTCTTGTCTTGGGCCACGACCCCCAAAGATGGAGCGAGGGTTGTTGTTGCTTCGATCTGACATTTTGAGTGCATATAATTGATTGATCTCAATGAGCTGCGAGTTGAGACTCTTTCTACAGCGTTTCGACGGAACCTCAGGCTATCTTGTCTTTGGGACCGACATCGATTTCACCACCAGAACCCAAGGACCTACTTCCAGAAGAAGGTCGTTCGGTATGCATGGCGAAGCCCATTCCCTACTGTCTTTGTTGCGCAACCCCCATTGACGTTCACCTTTCACCGAATGCGGCACAGAGCTCACCGCAGCTCTCAATTGACAATCCCTACTCCTTTGTTCCCTTAGAAGGTGTGCATCTCGCGACTCCTTTGTTCGCATTGTGGGAGCTTTGGCCGGCTCCCGCATTGAGAAGGCATTAGGTGTGTTCTTTGATGAGAAGTCAATCCCTGGAATGAAGGCTGTGCCTTTCTTCGTTTTCTTTGTGGGCTATCTGGTCGGGACCTCCTTTTCAAAATGAAGGCAGCTGCCGTTTCGTGCTTGAGGAGCTCGCCCTCTTCCCGTCTGTTCTGCAACGATTGATACCTGCTTCGGTCTTGTAATTTCATCCCACTAAGTTCTGAAATGTGGTCGCACCGCAGCTGACGATATCCCAATATTCCTACTGCTCTCCTATATTTGAGTGACACTCTTTAAGCAGCCCACTGGTGGAATATATACCACCGCAACTTTACACGCTGCGTGGTGCTGGATCAAGACAACCACTACCACTTGCCAGGTCAAAGGCCAACACAACCGCAGGCATGGCTGCACCAGAGATGGGTGGGAACACTTCCTCCTTTCTGTTCCTTGATAAGTTATCTAACGTGCCGCAGGCGACATGGCCGAAGTGCTGGCCAGATATCACGACAAGTTCCCAGCCGACTTTCAAGACGAGCTGAAGAGCCTCATCGAGAGTGGCGATAACTACACTTTGTTCACCCGCCTCGAAGACCTTATCGCCTCGCGCAAGCTCGACGACCTCCTCCGAAGTGAGGACCTCCTCCGACGCGCCATCTCCGAGCTTTACAGCGCGCGACACCCCTGGCTCGGCGAATCCGACCTCGGCGCTTCAGCTTGGCAGCGTGAGCAGGAGCGCTCGCTTGCGGCGCTCAGGGAGCGTGCGGCGCGGGACAAGGCGGCGGGAGTCTCGCATGACATGACGCAGTACGAGCGCGAGCTCGGCCTCGCGAGGGCGCACGTAGCCAAATTCGGTATCCAGCTACCTGAGGCCGGATCGGGACCGGAGGTGCCGCTTGCGCCGAGCATGGGCGGGCGGGCGCCGCGGCAGCCATTCACGGCGGAGTGGACTTTCCGGAAGGCTCCGGCAGGGAGGGAGATCTCTTTTGATCCGAAGTCGACGTGTGAGCAGTTTTTCCCCCAACCGCCTGTCGTGGCCAAGTTGGAGGACAGCGACGATGAGGACGACGAAGAAGAGGAACAAGGTGGCGACGTGGAGATGAAGGATGTCGACCAGGAAAAGAAAGACAAAGAAACCGATGCGGATAATGTCATATCGGCCATGGTAGCACGCCTCGGTGTCCAGGGGACGATGACTTTCACCACGACTGAGACGGCACCAGCCACCCAGGTGACGTCCACTCCTGCGGGTACGATCAACATTGGCGGCTTGACCATTGAGGTGACGCCTGAGATGACAGATTGGGGACCGAAAACGCTCAAGAAGTATCTCGAAGGCGTGTTGAGGAAGAAGAGCATGACGCCACAGGTTATCACCCTCGGGAATGTCAGGAAGCTGATTTGGGAGAATGAGGTCTTCAGGCGCAACAGCGGCGCGAAGACGTCGCAGGAGAAGTATTTCGACGTGTACAGCACGCAGGGGCTTGAGACGGAATCACCGACGCAGCCGCCGGTTGTTGACATCGAGGTTGAGCCGCCCACGCCCGTGGAGGGGGAGGGCGTTGATGAGACAGAGGTCGAGCGGCAGCCAGGAACACTCCAGCCCCCGGGCCAGACGCCTCAGACTGGAAACATTGGAACAGCCAGACCTAAGACCTCTCAGACAAGAGAAACAGCTCAAACGACACCTGCTACGATTCAGACCCCTCTGCGTGCAGGTGGTGGTGACTTTTACGACGAAAACTGGCTCAAGAACTGGCTTATCGACAACAATGCTGCGACCCCTGACGATCTCAAGATGGTCTCGTACTGCGGCTGGCGTATCCACTCGCCCAAGATCATGCTCATCCGCATCAAGAACTTCCTTGCCGATGAGGATCTCGACCGCACTCTCCACTGGAAGAGCCAGTTTGGCGAGATACTCATCTACTTACGGCATCTCCGCGACAATGTGTACACCGGCCAGGACTGGGGCTACGATCTCAACGAGGTCATATGCATGGTCAAGACTCACTGGGTGTATGAGCAACACCATTACGGCGAGCCGGAACTCATTCTCAACTTCAAGCCCGGCGAACATCCCAAGCGGCTCGAGTTACCACCCAATGCGTCTTCCATTATCATTGCCGACAAGGAGAAGCAGTTTGAGCCCGTCAAGCCGCGATACCTGCAGCATCGTGTTCCTGAGTCTGTTCATGACGTTGACTTCCAGATTCCCGCCCCCCTTTTACGCAGCCGCTTCCTGACCTGGTTCCGCGAGGACCTAACGCGCCTCTGGCACTTTGATGACCCGGCCAAACCCCTTATCGCGGGCATCGGCTCCGGAGCTCGCGGTGATAGCATGTACCAATACGGTTACAACCCGGACTTCAATTCCGCAGAGGTGGCCGACAATCGCTTCGTCAAGTGTATGTCCCTCGGCACCGCCGAGACCGCCCGTACCCTGCGCGAGGAGTCCAACTTCTACCTGGCCCACCAGGACTTCGTCGTCGGCAAAGATGGAACCCTTTGGCCGGACGGCCACGCCGTACGCCGCTTCGCCGACTTCCGCGGAGCCAAAAGGGCGGCACTGCAGCAGTGTATCGAACACTTTGGAACGATCGACGACGGCAACGCTGGCGCGGACGCCAACACGACACACTTCCGCAAGCTCGTCCTGCCGACGCCATGGCGCGAGCGGGAGCGCATCAAGGCCGATGCGCAAAAGATCGTCGCTTTTCCGCCGCTGTCGCTCAAGGAGCCGCCGGCGGGGGAGAAGATTGATCCCTTCGGGTATGTGTACTGGCATGACCAGATGCTGCGGAACCACGAGGAGCGCGCGCGCAACGCCATTCCCAGGACGCAAAGGGACCATGCCGAGCGCTTCGACCCCGAAAAGGTGGCTGTCCTGCCGAGCTGGAACTTCATGGGGCCTTTCAAGCCGACGTTTGTGCCGCGCCACGTCGACATTGAGTATGCCAAGGCTAAACGGTTCCGCAACATGATCACAAAGGTCGAGCTCGCCAACCGCAGGGCGCCGCGGAAGCTGCTGAGAGATATCCTTGAGAATTTCCGCCGCGGCACTGCGCTCGAGAAACCGGCTCCCGACGTCTGGGACGAACTCGAGCGACAGAGTAAAGAGTTACCGCAAGGGGAGAGTTACCGCGCCATCTCGCCCGACGACCATCACTGGATGGAATTCATCGCGGGGCCGTCAACGAACGACCAGATGTTAAAGAAGAAAGACCTCAAATACTGGAACTGGTACTTCAAGCTCTTCTGTGAACGCCTGCAGATGCTGCTCGATGACCCCTGGAAGGGCGCTCTGTTCGCCAAGGCAGGCCAGTACAAAACGGTTGCCAAGATACGCGCCGCCATCAACAGTTTCGCGGCCAGCAATACCCTCAAGGAATCGCTCTACACGGACGACGACACACGATTCTACTGCGAATATCTCGCCACCAGAGGTCGCCTCTCCCGCATGCCAGCCCACGACGAAGAGACCATACTCTACGGCCGTCCCAAGCTCACCCACCATCCCGAGCTCCGCATCAGCTTTTATGTGCCCCCGTTACACCTCAACCCCCTCATCCCTTCACGTCCCGAGCAGGAACTGCCCGCCCCGCATGGCCCCCTCCTAGACTGGAAGGCCGCCATCGTCGCCAACCTGCCGCTCATCGCCTCGTCCATCGACCAGCCAGGCCCCTCGCGCGAGGACCGCGTCTCGTTGGCCTACCGCACCCTCGCCTACCGCCTCGGCCGCTGGACCGAAGCACTAGAGAAGCACGTCGAGATGGCGTACGCGGAACTTGAAGCCCAGGGCGCGGACCAGGGGTTCAGCCTCCCTGTCGACCGCTACCGCGTCCAGATCGATGACCTTCACGGCGTGTGGCGCCAGGAGGTCGAGTCGCAGCACCAAGAGCCCGGCGCCGCTGTCAGCTACGCGAGCGTCGCGCGGGCGGCGGAGCCCGGCGTGAAGCGCGACTGGGAGGCCTGGGGCAAGGAGACATGGCACCCTGAGGCCATTGAGGCCGTGCGTACGGGATTGATCAGGGAGCTGTCGGAGGGGGGCAATATGCTGTGGCCTGTTAGGCCGAGGTGGGAGGGGGAGGAGGGAAAGGAGACGATGACGCTGACGAGGGAGAACATCTGGGACTTTGGCCGCGAGGGCGTCAGGGGGGGGAATCTCGTCAAGAAGCAGTTTTTCAGCGTCAACAAGTGGCCGCTTCACCTGCAGAGCGAGGCGACGCAGAGGAAGATTCGAGACTCTGGACCTAAGCCCTTGCCACCGAAGGCCGATGCAGGTGGGACGACGGAGAAGACGACTAAGGAGACGGATCCGGCCCAGGAGTCGAAGCCAGCTACCGATCCCAAAGGAGCAAAGCCAGTCACCCAGACGGAGGCCAAGGGCAAGGAGGCTGAAGTCGACAAGCCCAAAGAGAGAGATCTTGGCCCGAGGCTGCACGAGGTGGCCGAGCCGAAGTATCAGTTCTATCCTGGCATAACGGAATACCGCAAGGGTGACACGCCGAGACAGAAGGCGGCGATCGAGCAGGCTGTGTTGGATGAGATGCGAGATGGTGAGCTCCCTTTCGGCGTATCCTGATTCCCATGGCTCCCTTTGCCCCTAGCCCCTTTCACACGCCCCTTTTCTTACCTTACCTATTGCTCATTCATTCTCAACCCTCACCCCTCCACACCTATCCTCAAATATACCTCCTGGGCATCAACAAGAAGACACACTGACGAATACAGCCCTCGGCGGTCCACCTAGCGAGTCTGCTCCCCGTGCCCGTACGTGGTGGGGAGGCTGGGGCGCTCCCATCCAGGAGAAGCCCGCCGAGCCAGCCAAGGACCCTTCGGCGCCCATGTTTGAGTTTCCCAAGCTCAAGCCTCATCAGATCCCTAGGAGCGTTCCGAAGCTGCCGCCTGGGCAGGCGATGCCGCGGAGGCGCCCAAGGCGGCCCGTCGTTGATTATTATGAGGAGGTTCCTGAGGACCCGGATTCGACTAGCTCGTGACAAAGCAGAAAAAGAAAAAGACAAAGGGAAAGAGAAACAGCAAAAGGAACATCGAAGGGGTAAAAAAAAAAAGGGAGTTGCAACATGTACTTATGGCTCGTTTTCTGCATCTAAATACGCTTCTGCTTTGACGGCCCCTCGATTAAGAGAGAATTGACATATGCCTGACTGGCATCCCAAGTAAATCCCAGCTGACCACAAAAAGGTAGAGCAGGCCTCGCGCGAAATCATATGGATGCAAACCAAGATCTCACATACACATTTCGCTGGCCTGCCTGCGATATGGCTTCCGCGAGGTGATCCTCGGTAGACGAGCACCATCACTCGCAAACCCCAAAAGCCGCCTGGCAGCCTTGGCCACAGTATTCCACAGTGCTGCCACAATAACCATACTGGCTACAGCACTGATGCCCTCCGTAACCCTTGCAGGTCGCCTTGCTTGCGCCGCAGCTACCATCGGAACTGATCGGTAGTCCAGGCCCATCGGCAGGAGGCGAGACCACGGCTGGCTGCGTGCCGCAGTGACCAAAAGAACCTTGACAGCCGCTTCCACAGTGGGCTTCCGTGATGCCGCAATAGTTGTACTGGCTACAGCACTCGCCATCAGAACAAATACCGTTATTTGGGCCGCAGTTCGGAGCCTCCCCGACGGGAGTTGCGGAGGGGCTGGGGTCCAAGGCTTGAGTCTACAGCGGAACTATCAGTCTGTGTCTCCGTACAGCGCATCGCGACGACGGACCTTGCAACCCCCAGGGTAATTCCCTACAGCTACCAGGTGCTTCTTGAGGAAAGCGTGGTAAGTATAACCTCGGAGTCGATTGTTCTCCGAGTAAGTGGCCTCCCATACTGCCATGCCGCCGAACTTGGACCGACAATAGAACGAGTTGATAAGACTGCCAGCTTGGGAGGGTGTTAGATAGTTCTCGAGATTTGCTGCCTCGGGGCTTCCGGGAAGTGTAATGTAGATGGCTGCATCATTGCTTGGCGTGTCCGCAAGCCACGATGTCTAGTCGTCGAATGTGAAGCCAGCAATATTTGAGGGCGTTCCCGGGACCAGATCCATGTTGGCCTTGGCCCATGTAGCTGCAGAGCAGTGAGGCGTGTTGTAAAATTGGACGAATATCATGTCAAACCGGGCAGCAGATATCATTGAATCCATGTTGGCGTCAGGCACAATACACTGCGGAGACGCGGTAAGAAGGTACTGCTTCTTGGCCGAAGGGAAGTAGCTGCGAAGTTGCGCTACTAATCGATCGTACCCGACCGAGTTATCTGCCGCAAAGTTAGCCTCGAGCCGAGGGCCACGACGCAAGCTCAACCACCTGTGGACGGGTGCTCAATGTCTAGATCGAATCCGTCAACCTCAACTGGCTGGTCCTTGTAATCAAGAGGGCGCGGAATGCCCCGCGCAACCATGGACTCGTTGCGCGGACCGAACATAACCCAGAGCTGGTCAGCCAGCAGGTCAGCTTCTTGAGGGCCGGTCAACTGGTAGGAAAGCACGCCTCCGCCAAGGGAGAGTAGGATCTTCTTCCCATAAATCTTCTGGCACATGGGGATCTGGGCGTTGATGTCCGGACAGTCAGCCAGCAGGGCATCACGGCGCGGCTCGTTCACGCCATGGAACCCCGGGCCAGGGAAAACTGCGTGACCGCATTGATTGCCAAAGTTGATGCCCAGGAAACCATTGGCTTGAGCTGGGAAAAGGTGGACGAAGGACAAAATTATGATGTCAACGTGGGACTGCTGGCAATAGTGCAACAGGTCCTGTTGATTTGGGCCTTGACCCTGTGGTCTGGTAAGCATGAGAGGATACATGTGATGTGGCATCAGACGAACCCAGTAGAGGACGACATTGTTTTTCGACTTGGCGCAGAACTTGGCGAGGCAGCCGGAGAGCAGGAGGCCGAAGATGCCCACAAGTCGAAATATCGTGAGAGGGTTGCAAAACTGCTTCATCGAGAGGGCTGGATCAAACAGGACGGAATGGCAGCGGGAAATTTGGACGAAACGAGTGAATCAGAGAAACAACCGGGTTTGATGGCGGTGAAGAGGGAAACCTTGCAAGCCATCGTGGCCTGCTGTCTTGTTCCCCCTACCAGATCGTGCTATGTCAATGTTTAGCCTATTCCTCAAGCATAACAGGCAGAAAGAGCAATGGAATCTAGACGCAGGCAGCTGCGAGTTGCGACATCCGAATGCACTTGCCTCAATCTTTGAACAATCGAGGACAGCTGGAGAGGCAGGCACAACACAATGCGTGTGCCTGCTTCTGCCTGCTGCAACCCTTTGCTGTGATTGAAGGAAGCCACATCGACTTCAAATCGGCAGCTTCGCGGCACAGGCACCGAAAGCGGGAAAAAAAAAAAAAGACACAAACGGTAACCTGACGACGTTGGCCCCGGGGCACAAGAACCAAAGTCCCCGAGCCCTCAAAGTCCGCAAAATCAATCCCGACTCCGCAGGCGGAACAAGATCACGCCGACATGTTGAACAAGGGGCTGTGGTCCTCCCCATTTGAGAGCATACGACGACAAGTTTCTGGCTGATTGCCATGGTATTTAAGGCTGCTAATTCATGAGGTCAATGGCAAGATGTACCTCAGAAAAGTGAGCGCTCGACAGCATCGACAGATCATACCACGACATTAGCCACCTTCACGACTCAGACAATGGCTGACATTCCCACGACCAAGCGTGCCCTTGTGGCGCCCCGGTTCTGTGGCCCGCGTGACTTTGAAGTCATCGACAGGCCCGTGCCGGCCATCACGAAGCCGGGCCACGTCCTCATCCGCGTCCATGCTTGCGCCCTCATGACGGGCGACTGCATCCGAGCTCGCGGCACCCCAATCTTCCGCCTGAAGGTTGACTTTCCCATGGAGCTCGGTGGCGAAGGCGCAGGCATCATTGTCGCCGTCGGCCCCGGCGTCAAGAACCTCAAGGTCGGCGACGCTGTTTACGGCACGTGCATCACGCGACCCGTCTTTGTCGACGCTGATTCGGGCTTCTGCTCCGAGTACACCGTCGTCGAGGAGCGGATGCTGCTGCTCAAGCCGGCCCACTTGAGCTTCGACGATGCCGCCTCTCTGTCGGGTTATGCCGTGACAATCTACCAGACCATCATGCGAGGCATGGCCATGGCAGGCGTCAATAGTCTCGAGGGCAAGACGGTCTTCGTCCCCGCGGCGCTCAGCGGCTTGGGAAGCGTCGCCATCCAGATGGCGAAGAACGTCTTCGGCGCCGGCATGGTCATATCCACTGTCTCGACTGCCAAGATGCCGCTGGTCGACGAGATTCTTCCAGGCCTTGTTGATCAGCTCATCGATTACCAGACGGAGGACATCTCCAAAGCCGTGTCCAAGCACAGCGTTGACTTCATGTTCAACCCGCAAATGACGACTTTGAACGCGGGAATCCCGTTGCTGGACCCTCAGAACGGCGTTCTCGTTTCCATGGCCGGCCTCCCGACATCCAGTCTAGCCAGAGTGATGCTCGGCCCCAAGGCGGTGCCGTTCTGGTTGGCCTGGATATTCGATCTGGGCCAATACTGGTATTCTTTTTTGTTGCGCGGTACAAGCATCAAGTATGAATTTGTCTCCGGTGATCCCGAAGACCGGGAAGCTCTTGAGAAGACTGGCGAAATGATTGCGCTGGGCAAGGTCAAGGCCGTCATACGTACTGTCAATCTGTCAAACACTGAGGCTCTAAGGGACGAATGCGAGAAGGTCGCGGCCATCAAGGGAGGACTAGGGAGACTGGTGGTCCGTATTGTTGAGTAATATCTGGATTCACAAAAGTGATCAGAGGAAACTGGAGAGCAAGTCGGATGCCGCCTTTGAATATCACGAGTTTGAAAATGGACAAGCAAACTTATGCGTGATAGCGGCCGACGTGCTGACGTGACTTGACGTAGGGGTGCCTGTGAGTCTGACTGACTGCTTTAACCGACTGTGGGGCAACGCGACTCCCACGCGTCCCCTAAAGTGCCTGAGCCTGACACGCTCAGCTCGACGCGTCCAGCAGCCAGCCCCCCCCCCCCCCTTCTCCCCTTCACCATATTTCATCTACGGCGCGGCCTCTTCCACCTTTTCTTGGTCGAAGCTTTGACAACACCCTCGACATTCTACAAACATCTTCAGATTTACTCATCATTTGAAGTCAATACCACTCTTGACACTCCCCACAACATATATCGCATCTCTCAATCCATTCATATCTCACCCATCACCATGGTCCTCAAGCGCAAGCGTTCTTCCGAAGAGCTCTCCAGCTCCCCCTCCTCTTTCTCCTCCTCGCCCATCCGCCCCGACACAATGGACGTGGATCACGTTGGTGTCCTGCCCTTTTCCGCATTCCCCTCTCACTTTACGCCATCACACCTGCCCAGCCGCACCCTGAAGCGCTTCCGCGACAATAGACCCTCACAGGAGGAGGTGCATCGTGAGTGCTAGCATCAACAGACTGATATAGCATGCGTACAATGACTGACAATCTCATCCACAGAACGCACACTCAACATGCTATATTCCGCTCAGCAGCACTCCGACGAAGATTTCGCCCCAACCAGCCCCTCTCCCATGCCCAACAACCACGAACAACCATCACGGCCGGCGCCGGCGGCACAACGGTCCCTTCACGCCTTCTGGAACATCAACTCAGCCCCAGCCGCCCCATCATCCACATATGCCGCCCCGCAGAGCTACCTCGAGCCCTCCAGCTGCGAAGACTGCGGCGTCGGCCTTGGCTCGCACGACGGCATCGACTCGATGGACATCAACGGGTACGGCTTCGACAGCGGGGAAGACCACTCCTGCGGTGCCTGCAGGAAGCAGGTATGCTCGAGCTGTTCCGTCACGAACCTCGGCGAGCAGCGCCGGTGTCTGCACTGTGCCGGGAGGAGGGTCCGCGTTGGAGGGTTGAGGTGGACGACGGCAAGGATCCCTGCGTTCTGAGCGTTCGCGGGCCGTCCCGGCGTCAAAATTACTCATGTCTATGATCACTAGCAAGCGTCTATTTTCTACTGCAGATTTAATCAGAATTCTGATATATTTTGATCTTGGTTAAGCATCGTTGAAGCGATGATGCGACTAAGCGCCGATTCAGGGGTCAAGTGTTTCGGAAGCTGGTGCTATGTGCCTCGTCTTCCTTTGCCTGCCGTGTCGCTGCCCAGGCGTGGCGATTCATTTCTGCTGCCAACTGACATGTCAGATTTCGCTTCCATTCCCGCCTGAGATCATCCTATTCATTGGATACATCATGGCTTCTTCAACGGGTGCGGGACGGTACCATCCCAGGGTCTGCCGCGCACGCGACAAGCCGCTGCCCACTCACAGAGCGGGCTCAGCCGCCTGACCACCAACAACGGCCAGCGGCATCGCACATAGCCACATTCGACCCATGCAGATGCATCTTCCCGGTGTGGTACGACTTGCTGGTTCATTGACGAAGGGGAGGCCTCGGACCCTGAACGACATTCAAAACGAACAAAATGTAGACTGATAAACGCAGGTGACGCCGCGACCATGGGTTCCCTCCTATCTCAGTCGCTGCGAAACCCGCCCGCCAACTGCCCAGCTTTCGATCATTACGGGCACTCCAAATGGCCCTTGAAGTCGCCGGGCTCGCCCTTGGGGCAACTCAATTTGCAGCCGAGCTCGCCGGGACGATAGTCAAGTTGAAGCAGCTCTGGGACGAAGTTCAAGATGTCCCTGATCACATCCAGTCTATCCTCGAGGGACTGGAGGATGTGGAATTGATCTTGCAGGAAGTAGAAGAGCAAATCAATCACAACGAAGTCCCGGCTGAGCTCAAAACTACCGTCCTCCCGCGCGTCTTGTGTACGGCTCAGAGGGCGCACAAGGCATTGGAAGATGTTGCCGGATGCCTTGACGAGCAGATAGTGTCGTCCAAAAGGTTCCGACGGAAACTTATTTCTTTAGGAGTTGTTATCAAGAAGCCGGTGTTGGAAAAGATGGAGAATCAGCTGAAAAGAGCTTTGGATCTTTTAAACATGGCAGTGAACAGCTACACAATGTGAGTTTTCTTGTCGTTCTTCGTCAGGGTTGATACTAACTCTGCCGGGTGCAGGGCATATACAAGAATATCGAGCCAGATGATCATAAGCCGACTACCGATGCCGGCAACGACTCAAATCGAACAGGCGGATGACGTTCAGCTTGTAGTCGCGAATGATAAAACACCTCAAGAAGTTCACGACACCAAAGAGACGAAGCAAAAGGATCTTGAACGGATACGTACCGTTTACCCCGGCACATCCTGGCTTGGTCGTATTAGCTTCACGCTCAATTCCAAAAACCGTTACGAGTTTACCTTGCAGGCGCCGACTTGGCTTGCAGGGAACATATATGCTGTCATGTTTGAACGCAGTCTTCACGGTTGGAAAACCGAACTGAGGGTCCACAATGTGATTCGCAGTTGGAAAAAGATCGACGGGATATATGATACCTTGGAGACGGATGATGCTCCTGCTTTATTGGACTTCCTCGCTCAGCGGAGACTGCCTTTGCTGACACGAGACCGGGATGGTTTCACCCTGCTCGATGTAAGTCAAAGGCGAGATCCATCGACCAAATGGCAATGTTGACCGTTTTTTCCGTAGCTCGCTTCTTGGTCTGGCAGTGTCAGAACATTCGGAAAACTTGTAGAACTTGGGCTGGCCAGCTATATTCTCGACAACCGATGGTGTGGGTTATTGAATGCAAGGATGTCAGTAAGCCTGCTCAACTCAGTTGATCCCTTTAACACTCGCCAGGGACTATTGGATCTACAGCCTTTACGCTGCGGCTCTTTCCAGAGCTGGACACTACGCCCAACAACAATTCGGTCATAACATGATCGACATTCTTTCTCTTCTGTCCCCATATGACAATGAGAAGAGAATTAGTAACGTGCGACTCTTCGCCGACGTGATAATAGGGGGTCGTTTGGTCAACGTCAGACGGTACCAGCAATCATTTCTCCCAGACCTGCCACTTTCCGATAGAGTCAGATGTTTCCGCACTGTCTTTTCGAGAACACCTATATCGATATCTGACTTCCGCTTCATCCTGCCTGAAGTCTGGTCATCTCACGGCGGCGACATCGAACTCTCCTCCCCCGCTGTAGTCGAGTTCTCTCGGTTAGAGGGTTGTTCGGTCGTACACTCCTTGGCTATTGGGATCGGACTGGTGCTCTCCGCGGACCGGTTGCAGCCGGGCCAGTTCACACATGGGTCAATATTCACCGCCATGCTATGCGAAAGCATCTCAGCCGACCCAGCCAGCCTCCACTGTCAAGAGCAAGATTTCTTGAACTGCCCACAACCAGGTTGGGACGGAAGAGGCGAGCCGCAGACACCGTTCATCAGCTATCTTCGTACGGCACTCAGCACTTTCATGCTCGCCAAGATGGCGTTGCCCAAGCTAGCTAGAGTTCTAAATGTGGTCTTGGAGGACTGGCTCGGACCCCTGTATCGTTATGGCGATATCGACTTGCGAAGCTATGGCAGGGAGGAACGACGTCTTTATAACGCGACAGGCCATCCAAACGGCTTGACGAATGTCATGCTTTGGATGCGATGCCGTCGCCTTCGAATCATTGGCATTACGTACGGCTCCCGGCAACAAGACTGGAGTCTTTGGTGGGCACACGAGTACGAGGAGTATGCTGGCGAGTTCTGGACCTGGATTGAGGAACCTGTGCAACAATGTATACCAGGCAGCTGGCCCGAAAGCACCATTGATGATAATGAAGGGAGCGATTTTGACAAAGAGGTGTGGATGGCTCGTACGGAAAACATACCCCTGATTTGGTCCGAATCAAACTCTGGTTGCCAAAGAGTCAACAGACGGCCTCAAAAACGAAGAGGTAGAGCTGTTGATCAGTTACAAAACTTGGTAGTTTGATAAAAACAACCCAAGCATGACAGAGATGTTTCCCTGAATACTGTCATGGGCTCCTTATTGACTGTTGCCAACATGCGCACATTACGCCAGCCTCCGCCAATAAGCTCAAAAATGTAGTCCACATATCGGCGCGCTTGCTCCTTGTTCACTAACACTGAATTCGAACTCCGGGAATGAGTCTGCTCTGCGATAACCTCATAGCTGCCAACATATTTCCAGTGACAGTCTCGTTATTGAATTATCAACTCTCACTCTAGACATCCACAGCCTCCACTATCTCAAAAGGATTCTCTTTGAACGCCTTGCTTTATCACGCAAACATGGCCACTTGAAAAACAATGGCTGGAGGGTTCATAATGAACCATCATCGTCGGGACTGATTACTGCTGCCACGGAGATTGTTGTGCGGGGCGTGGGAAAACCGGAATGGATCCAAGCTGGTCAAGGCCGCCACCCATCTGTTGTTGGCTGTGCTGCCAGCCCATACCAGTTTGATGGTTGACGAATGCGCCCTGACGGAAGGGATTGGTTCCCGTTTGCTGGGGTGCGAGGGGCCCAGCACTAGTTGCTGGCCTCTGAGGCTGCGTTGATCCGCCGAAGTTCTTCGCAAACGGATTTGTTCCCGTCGCCATGGGTTGCAATGGGGCCGGTGGCGAGGCTGTTTGCTGTGGTGTCGAGCCAGCAGGGGAGAAGGGCTGCTGGGCTTGGGGTGATGATCGCGCGAATGGGTTTGTGGACTGCCGCTGGAGGCCTCCATTAACGGGAGGGCTATTAGGTGTAGATACGGCGGTATTGATGGGCATCCCGGTTTGTTGAGTCATCATCATAGACGCCCTGAAAGGGTTTGTAGTCTGGGGTGCCTGCAAGTTCTGGGCAGGCGAGGGGGAACCAGTTTGGAAGCTGGCAACGCCTTCTTGGGGAATCGATCCGAGCGCGCCGGGCTGAAAGCTCTGTTGCGAGGTGTAGCCTCCGAAGCCAGCTCCAGTGAAGTTGGGCTGGAGAGGTTGAGGCTGTTGCTGCTGCGGCTGCCCCCAGGGGTTGTAGCTTTGAGGGGTTGCAGCTTGTTGGTTCTGGTAGGGATTGGTTGACAATCCTGTCTGCTGCACACCGAAGCCGTTCTGCTGGAAGCCAGTAGGTTGTTGCTGGTACGGATTGTTGACAAATCCGGTCTGCATGGGCATCTGTTGTTGAGGCAGCGGCTGCTGTTGTTGCTGTTGTGGCGCGGGCTCTTGAGCCATCGGCGTCTGGTTGTGCTCTATGGATTCGAAGAAGTCAATCAGATCTGGAGCAGGGCCCTTCGCTTGGGGCTTTGCGGGTTGAGGAGCAGCAGGCGTAGGCTCTGGGAAAGAGTTGCTGTATGAGTGTGATGGCTTAGAGGGGGCGCTGGATGTTGTCGCTTTCGATAATCCTGATGCACCGCCGTTCTTCTTGGCTTGGACCTCGGCGATGTACTGTCGGCGGTTGACCTCGAAATCGGGGTCATTGAGATACTCCTCAAGCTGCTGCTTCAGGTTGACGGGGGCGTGCTTGAGTTTGGGTACCTCAACCCGCGTGAGGTGCTCATACTGCCGCGCTAGCCTCAAATAGCTCACAACGAAGTCGGTTTGTTTGGCAAACTGGCGGTAGATTTCCATAGCTCTCTCAGCGTCCGGTTTTGATAGCTCGAAGAAGCAACCTAGGAAGGTAAGCGACAGTCACATCGGTGCGTTGATGAGGCGTACCCAGAATGTTGATCATAGCTTGATTCAGGGATTGGAACAGAGCTAACAGGTCAAGGACGAGCAGTCTGAAAGCAGTGGTCGTCACCTCGAAGGATGATTGATCCTCAACAATCTAGTAACGTCAGCTTACATGTCATCTCGATAGAAAGGTCCACATACATCGCACTTCAACAGAGCCGCGACTTGGCGTTGTAGAGATTCAGTCTCCCTCAGAAGTCCCTTATCCACAGTCATCTTTTCGAGCCGTGACTCCTTTGCCCGAACCCAATCGCATTTCGTATCCCGGTAGGCCTTTGCCCTCTCTTGAAGGTAGTCAGCGTAGACCCGGATATTCCGACCCTGGGTTTGCGCTATGAGAATATTAGCCATGGATCCACTGGTGCAAGCTGCGCTTACTGACCATCTGTGATGGTGGTGATGTTCAGAAGGTTTCTGTGGCCGGAAAGATATGCAAGGGTGGCGTCCGGAGAACCCTCTCTGATCATGAGGTGTATTGTGATCAAGCTCTTGAATACGACAGTCCAGGTGGAGTCGCGCAAACGGAATTGGAGAGACCGGAAGACTTCCGCTACACCAGCCTCGCCGGAATGCGTCGCAACGAGGATATGCTCGATATATTTCGTCTTGGGAGGCGCCGCCTGGTTATCACGTGTCAGCACACATTCGCTGACAGAAATGGTTTCTACACGGGTGACAGCAAGAGGTAGATATGTACCTTGATCTTGGTGGCGCCTTTCACGGACTTCTCGAAAGAACTCGACATGTTGGAAGAATCTCGTCGCGTATATGTGGTCGTTGAGGCTCAGACAGCAGCAGAAACTGTACAATATCAATCGGAAAGGATTGGATGCTCGGGTAGTCGTGCGCGCGCTTTGGTCGGATCTTGGTCGAACAACGTAAGCCGCCAGGTGGGAGAGCCGATAAGAACGTCGGAGGAGCTGGGCAGGGTAGACAGGATGACAGGAGCTGTCTGGTCGTCGGCTCAATCGGAGTGCGGATCGAAGTGGAGGTGTAGTACGTTGAGCTCTCTGCGCCGGAACAATGTGGTGGTGACGATTGCGATGCCCAGCAACCTGGGGAAATTGGCTCCGTCAAACAAACGGGTGGGGTGCTTGATGGAGTCAACTGTGCACAAAGGCCATGACACAGCTGGTAGAGTGTCGGTAATTAGTAATGCTGCAGATAGATGTTGTAATGCGTGTACATGTCGCGACGATGGTGTTCGGAAAAGAGCTGTGCTAAAGTAAGGTAGGCTGGGCAGCGATTCGGATTCTTGAATGTCGACCACGTCGTCGAGGAGGCTGGCACTGGCAGGCATGAGTTGACGTGGTTGGCATGGTTCTATCCGGTTTGGTGGGCGGGCGTTCGGTCCGCCCTGGCGCCGGGGTCTCCCTCCCACTGTCCGTTAGTTGGTGGTTGCTGCCCAGCAATCAGGTTCACGACATCATTGGAGTGCCCTGTCATTTCAGGCATCCCCACGCTAAGACCCCACTGTATCTGAGTTACTTGACACGCCGGATGAACAGCTGCCAGTTGCTCACCAGCATCCACTTGGAACTCCCCTGCACGGGTTCATGCTGCTACTCTCTCACAGTTCGTGATGGCGCAAGTTGCTCTCCCGTCATGCGCAGATACGGTTGAAGAATGCTGAGACACAGTGATGCAGTAGATAGCAACACTAATGGACCTGACCGCTCTGTCTCAGCTGGTGCTCCTGCGCATCCAGGTTCAGCCCGTATTACATGTGGTAGACTGGCCCTGGGGAATGCCAGTGAAAAGTGCGACGGCATATGCACAGGCGCAAGCCATCAAATACGAGACTGGTTCAACAACGATCACATGGATACAGTAAATAAAAGCTACAGGTTGAAGTATAGTAACAACCAACCTACCTTACCTGATTGACAGTGACCAAAATACAAGAGGCGACTGGCATTTCCTGGCACTTGCCGAGACGCCAACCTTCCTCCAAGCCAAAGAACCCCCAGTTGCTCTCTTCCTCCAATTCGGTTCAAAATCAGAATGGCCTTTCATCGCGTCCGATGCAGTAACAAGGTCGTGGCCGAACGCCTAGATCATGGCCCCCCCGCCCTTCACAACTCTGCCCTGAAGCTCCCAAAGGAGAGAGCTCGGAAGGTCCAGACGGAGCAGCAGCATCATTTATCCACGGAGGTCTTCATCATCTGCGAATTTGTTAACTTGGAATTTGGGGACCATATATTTGCGGGCGATCGCGAGTTGACGTACACTTGATTGAATTGGAGAAATCATAAAGAGGAAAAGGGAAAACAAAAAAAATGCTGCGACGCGCTGGCACACTTTTATGGAGGTCGCGCTGGGTGGGGCTGATTGCCTGGCAGATTTGCGTACGTACCTTGCCCTGCGTCGCACTGTAGGAAGAAGGTCACGTGTTGAGTCAGGTATGAAGATCGTCGCATTTGGCACACGTCAGGAGAACTGTCGTTCGAGTAGTGAAGAAGCGATGTAGAGAGACCAAGCCTTGTCATATTTTACGACTTATGTTAGTTAAACCTCTATCGAATTATGTTCTCGCGGTGAATCGTGTCCCCAGAGCAGTCCTTGCGCCGTCGCTATGCATTCCCAAACCAGAAGCAAACCTCAAATCCTCGCCTCTGACGGTTGTGAAGCTCAGTAGGCATCCACATCCATCTTTTGCGAAGTCTGCCCTGAAGAAGCTGCCTGTGCCGCCTCGGTCGTCGCCAATTCCTCTGACCCCTTCTCATCCTCAATGAAGACACCCATCCCCGAGAAGGCCTCGAACATGGCTCGAGTCAGATACTCCTCAGCGCTGTACCCGCCAACAACGATATCATTCCTCATGCGTGCGGCGTCGACCCAGTCGTTACTGTAGTCATCGAGCGGACCTAGGCTGTATCGCTGCAAGGCGAGGTTCATGCCGCCGAACGGATCGTATGGCCCTTCGTCCACAAAAACTGGCTTCTCCTTCTTCTTGAGACCGCGGATCGACATGGCGGAGGTGGCATCCGAGAGCGTCGAGCGTGCTGCATCCAGTCTACCCTGACCTCGTTTCTTGAGAACGATCTTATCCATCGTTGCGCGGGCTTGCCCAATATTCCCGCTAGCCAGGCCATCCAAAACATCCTCTCTTGCGCGTGCTTCTCGCGCCTTCTCCTCCGCATCCTCACGGGCGGCGTCGAGTCTGCGGCGACGAGCGGCTTCCTTCTCTTCGCGCTCGCGGATGGTGCGCTGGGCTTCTGACTCCTTAGCTAGCCGTCTGCGTTCTTCAATTTCACTCTTATGTTGCGCCTCCCAGTCCTGTAGTTGCGCCTCTGCCCGCGCCTTCTCGTCTGGCCGACCATTAAGCAAGTCGAACGTCAGAGACTCGACCTGCTCGAGATAAGCGTTATAGTCATCGAGAGACTCGAAATCAGGTTCTTCCTTGTTGAAGACGGCATGGACGCGGCGGCGGACATCGACTTCTCGCTCAACTTTCAGGTCTCCGAACCAGGCGGCCTTGAATACCTTTTTCCGTAACGTTTTGGTGCAGCCAGCATAGGGGCACTGCGCAGGACCGTCGGCAAACAGGCGGGCGACGCAGTTGGCGCACATGGGATGGTAGCATTCGGGGTTGATAAGGAACTCGAGGTCGCGGTTAAGGTAGCGCATCGTCTTGCAAACGGGGCAAACATCGGTGCTAGGGGAAAGAGGGTTGTCTTTCCGGGAGGCCATGATGACAATGGTTGATTGTGACGCCAGGGAGGATCTCTGGACGCGAGCTCGCGCTTTGACGGTTGCGCAGCTACTGTCGCGAGGGTATGCCACCCTCAAGTTATATCGGGCAGCGTAGAAGAGGAAAGTGGGCGTGTCGGCGGGGAGGAACCAAGGTCAGCCTGTAATCACAGCCGGCGAAGGCTTTTGGTTTGATGGGAGCCTGGTATGGATGTTGCTCACTTCCGTGTATTTCTATATGGTGGGAAAGCCGAGCATAAGTTTGGGGAGCTTTCTTAGATAAGCGATCCTTATCGTGTGTCTCTGATTAGTGAGGGGGCAAAGCTACCCCTCCAAAAGTCACATCAGCTTCACTCGCCGCATTCCTTGTACTTCCACAGACCGACCGAGGACCGACATCATAGCTACAATGCGTGAGTCTTGTGACCAGACTACATTTGCGATATGTAGTCACACTTACTAATTGCAACGAGTTGATAGGTTTCAGAGCCCCAAAGACGGACGAAGAGAAGGCGGCGCGCGAAAAGCAGAATGCAGAGCAGGCGGCCTTGCCTTACAAATGGTTTCAGCAGCTCGAGACTCTGCAGGTAGAATTCGATGTTCCCCTTAACTATAAGGCCAAGGATCTAGTCATCGATTTCACAAGGACTTCCTTGAAGGCCGGGATCAAGGGCCAGACACTCCTCATTGATGTAAGCGATCCCGACGCCACCGGCTTTTACCTTTCTCCGAAGATCGTATTCGTGGGGCATCACTGACATACTATGGTAATAGGGCAACTTCCCTCATCCTATACGCGTTGACGAGTCGACTTGGGGCATGACGCCCAATGGCGCGAAGGATGCCAAAACTGTTACAATTCACCTCGACAAGACAAACAAAATGGAATGGTGGGCAAATATCGTGACCAACCAACCCTCCGTGGATCTTACCATGATCGAGCCCGAAGAGACTTCCCTGAGCGACGTCACCGAGGGTTCCACCCGTGCCATGGCCGAGAAGATGATGTGGGAGAGCACATTGACGCCCGAGCAGAAGCAAAAGAACAAGCAGGAGGAGAATATGAAGCGTCTAGCGGAGCTGCAGAAGCAGACCGGCCTAGACTTCTCTCAGGCCGAGATCAACCACGGTTAAAGGTTGCATACACAAGAGACTGTAGGGATGTCAGGAGGGAAACGAAACGAGCGTACCATTGAACTAGCCGATTGAATCGGGAATACGACGTCAGAGAGCTCCTGTGCAAGCATTCATCTTGGAGCCTTGGGAGAATGGGAAGCAGAGTGATGCTGCAGCCCAAAAACTCTAGAGGGCGAACAATCGTCCATTAGAGAACAATCATCCAGCCTCAGATCCTGAGGTCCGACGTGTTACATGAGTCACGAATACATACACGATACATGTACATGTTCCGAAGGGGCGCTAACCCCCATGATCAGTCCATTCGATTGATCGACCCCGTCTACAATGATAACTATGCGTCTTCGTCGCCAGGTTTCTATTGCTTCGAGAGACGGGCCGCCCTGAATCTGCTCATCTTCTGACCGCCATCTGCTTCGTCGAGGGGTTGTATGGGAGACTCGTCCTCCTGCAAGAAGCCGCCATGTTTTTGGATGAAGTTCCGGCGCTTCTGGTGGTATTCGTCTGCGAGATCCTGGTCCATGAAGTCGTCGCTGTATTCCTCTCCCGGTCTTGTGGAGGTGGTCTCACGCTCGAGAACAGACTCAGCTAACGTCTTACCCGCCGGGCCCGTCGGAGCCGTGGGTCTGTCTTGATCCAAAAATCGGACAGGGACGTCAAGCGGCCCCTTGGGCACCGTGGTGTTGCCGCTCGTTGACGCTTCGCCGCGGTCCTTCTTGAAGCGGGAGGCTTTTCGAGCGGGCTGGGGGGTTGCTTCGGTACGCTTGGACGGACCGGTTCTTTCCACGATGTCGCTGAGGGGCTCGACAATAGGCCTTGCTGGCTCTGCTGCTTGCGATATAGGTGCGACATCAGGGGGAGCAATGTCGAGGCTTTCAGCAAAGCGTACACTTTTCTTCTCCTCTGCACTGTCATCCTGCACTGGGGATTTCAGACTAGAGGCGCGTGGTGGTGTTGCAGATTCGTGAGCTTGGGCTTTCGAAGATGGCTGAGCATCTTGCTGAATGGTAATACGGCCCAGACCTTCAGGCTTGTTGTCATCCGAATCGCCATCTCCTTCCGCCAGTTGTTCGGTGAACCTAGACTTGATGCCTAGCCGTTTCTCAAGTTCCAGCATGCGCTGGCGATAGTCGTCATCGATGGCGCTCCCAATGGAGCGGCCGTATCGGTCCTCCTCGTCTTCTTCTTCGTCGGAGTACTCCTCGTCGAATCCTTCATCATCATCATCCGTGGCTTCTTCCAGAGTCAACTCAGCCACAACAGCGCCCACCTCATCCATCCCGTACTTGAGCATCTCCCTTCGCAGGAAGGCATCTTCCTCGGAGTCGTCTTCTGGTATGACTGCTTGTGAACGGCCGAGCTGCTCCTGATCCTTGGCAGTTTGCATGATCTGCTCAACTCGCAGGGCCGTCCTCGATTTCTCCGTTTCCTCCCCAGCTTTCGTGTCCTCCGTGAACGACACGCTCTTCTTCACGTCTCCATCATTTAGGAACTCGCTTGACGAAGACTCAGTGAAAGATTCAATGTGTTTCTTGGGCGGCAGGGACTGTGTTGAAGGTGCCCTTTGCGCCGGAGCCTTCGGCGATGGCTTTGGGGCTGTTGGTGCTTCGACTTTAGGTTCGATTGCAGCCGCTTCGGAAGATTCCTGTGATGCTGGTCCTCCTTGGGGTAGCTCCTTGATGCCAGCCTTCTTCAGAAGCTCCTCCAGCTGGGTCTGCGTATCTCCGGGCTTCTGCACGCGAGACGAGATGACCTCGCCGTCTTCGTCCAGCTCCTCAATAATCTCTGACATGGGCAAGCCATCTTCATCACGCATATCTGGATCACTGATGACCAAGACTGCAGCGTGTTTCTCTTCGGCGATTTCGAGCTGCTTTTCCAGAGTTTCGAGATTCTTCGTGACATAATCAATCCGTCGTGACAGAACATTGACGATCTGGTCGGCAGGTTTGATACCGACGTTGCCGAAGATCTCATCTAGTTCATTCCTGTCGATTACATCGCTCTTGAATTCGGCCCTTATTCTGGCGAGATCTCTTTGGGTGACGGGTTGGGGGGCTGATTCAATCTCGTCCTTGAGTGTCTCATACTCAGCGTCCCATCGTCGCCAGTGTTGGAGGCCTTTCCGTAGCTTGGCGACATTTTCCTCGAGCTGAGCTCGGTGCCGCTCGAGGTCCTGTAAGTTATCCTTAAATGCTGCCATGTCGATGCTCCCTGGGTGGTGCAACAGTGAATGTGACTACCTAAGAAATATGGAATGTCTTGTTGAACAAATTTTGATGAAAGAACCGATTCATCAGCATTAAGCATCTAGCGGGGACGACGGGTAAATGAAAACATGCCTAAGACCCACAATCCGTTCTCGCTCCACCGTCACGTCAATTCGCGTCTTGTTCCTTGCCTCGAACAAATTTTAGCAAAATCTGTGTATGGTCACCTCAGTTTTTCGCATCGCCAGCTATCACATGCCATCGCCTCAATCAAAACCGGGGCAGGCCATCCAGGCAGGCCATCCAGGCAGGCCATCCAGGCAGGCCATCTAGGCAGGCCAAGTTCCACCTCGGCGACCATCGGAATCCTTCTAGCACCGACTTATCGGTGACACGGGTTTCGCTTCCTCCGTTCTGTGATCTCCTATCGAGAATCGTCGGGCTTTCTTTCCCAGTCCAATGCCAGCGGAGTTGGACCGAAGGACCTCAGGCATGATCACAAAAGCAATCGCAATATCTCTATAGACCAGCAGGTCGACTTGCCTTACTCTGAGCATACTGAGCAGCATCCGGAAGATATGCGAGACTACCCAGTTGGAGTCTTCCTAGGTATCCCCCTTGCGCAAATAATCATCTCGTTAGCCACCTAGGCCTGTGATCGCTCGATGGCTGGGCCTGGAACTTCTCATCTGTCTCATGCCCCTTGCCATGACGGGGACTCAACCCTGATAGGGACTCGACCCTGACGGGAGGTACAGCACCGGCTGGTACTTCACCAGCTCACCTTACCCTTCCGAACCAGCTTCGTGAGATAGACTCGATTACGTCAGCCCAGTGATGGGTCGAAATCACTTTAGCGACATGTGAATCTGGAGACACATCAAAGTCAGCTTTCTAGTTTCTCTTCATCGTCAATCTCACCTCATCCGTACACAACTGTTAGGTTTTTACTCCATTTTACCCCATATTTTGCCTCACAGGCACAGACACGATCCCTTGGATGCGCATGGTACTGTATGTCACTCAATTTCGCCATGAACCAGCCTCGACGCGAACGCCCAGCAAAAGGCATCAGACAAGCGTGCGATTCTTGCCACGCCAAAAAGATTCGATGCATCCGAGCACCAGCATCGACGCCAAAGCCTTGCGATAGGTGTGTGCGGGAACAGATCGAATGCGTCTTCAGCCCAGCCCTGAAAACAGGCAGGCCTAAAAAGGAGAGGCCTGCCATCGCTAGTCACCGTGAGAACAGCGATGAGCCGATGACCATGCCCCTGAAGCCTGTCGTCTTCCGAGCTATGACTCCATCTACCCCTTCTACTGCTCCGACGACTCACGATGCCACGGACACTGCCTCTCGATTCTCGACGGTCGACGATTCTGCGGCAGGCGACGGCTATGACATGGACCAGAACCAGGAAGACGAGAGGACTCTGGAGGAACTATTGCCTAATCTTAGGGGCTCACACGACGTCCAGAGCGTTGTTCTCGCCAAGCTTGAACGCATGTCTGCTTTGCAACAGCAGCTTCTCAGCAAGAGGAGGATCCTCACGCCCCTGTTCTCACAACGACCTCCGCCCGGTGTTGCTTTGCGTTCGGACGCTCTCCATGAGCTGCTCGATGTTGCGCGAAAGGTGTCAAATATGCACGTCTGGCTCATGAGGGCTGCCGAGCGCTTTTCCTGGCGCAACCAAATCATGCACAGCATGACTGACGACACGTCTTGTATGATGCTCATACTACCGGCCATGTTCGTTCTCGATGTCTTCATCGAGACGCTGCGATTGGTCTTCCCACTACCTGACGAGCCTTCCAATGCCCAACTGGCGACACAGGAAATGACCGCCGAAGATGCTCAAGGTATGGGCCTGCCGGATCCAAGCCTGGTCATTCATGTGTCGTCTTTGGCATCTGATACGAGACTCGTCGACGACCTGACGAACAGCATGTCCGAGGACGATTGTCGCAACCCGGTCTCTGAGTTCGTTCTCGTCAACATGGTCAAAGAGCAGCAGGATAAGCAACGTCATGCGTGCGATGCAGTCAGCGCAACATTTCCTCGCAAGCACGCTGCGGTCGGAGCGCAAGAGCTGATGTCATTGTTGATGGCACAGTATTCTGCCAAGCTGGACGTCGTTCGAGGTGAAGTCTCTAGGGTTGAGACCATCGGAGAAGACACGCCTATGCATCACTCGGCAACTGACGCGGCGTCAAACACCTCCTGAGAATGTCCGCTTCCGGCCTGCCAGCTCTGCTGTCACTTTTTTTGCTTTGAATTGTATCGGGCGGGATGGGACTGGACTAGAGGTGATACATTGATCTATCATTCATGTGGTACAATCTCGCACAACAAGGGGTTGATCTTGTATGCGCAGTTTCAGCCCAAACGATACGCTTCCACAGTGCCGGCAAGCCCTCGACAATCCCGACCCCATGGTTTTGGTGCTTGGTGCATTCGCCTCTCATCGCAGTTAACTTACTGCTCAGCCTTGGCGATCACAACTCACATATTTTGAGTAAATGCTCCGGCCAGTCAATTGCCGCCCTTGACCAATAGAGGCACCAGAATTACTCCGCTGGGTCGCTCGGACGTTCAGCTCTACTTTGGATCACGGGCCAGGCATGTTTGACCTCCATCTTCACACATCTGCCTCTCCTCGGCACAGCTTGTTTGTATGCTGATCACTATGCTTGTGGCTGTCAATTATCGTGTCTCACTAGACCTGCTTGCCTTGATCACGCTGCACACTTTTTGTCGCTGAACAAACTGTTCGAAATCCCGCACGCGCTGCAAGATTTAAGGGCATCTCGGTCGCTCCGCATCACCTACCGCCACGATGGTTTGCAGTACTCATCATTGGTCTTGGTCAGTCTTCTATTTCATAGCATCTTTGCCTCGTCATACTCATAACCCTTACCCAGTCATCACAAGCAATTTGAATCAACCCTCGACATGGAGCCCCGGTCCCTCTCTGGTACAGCGCGATCTGTGTCTCACAGACCAGTGAGACCGTCAGACCTTGCGATAACAGAGGAGGGCGACCTTCGCGTGGTTCATCAACATGCATCACACAGATCCACACTGCCTAACGTAACTATTTTTGCCACGGGGGGTACAATTGCAGCCAGCGCAGCCTCTACTACCGTCACAATGGGTTACAAGTCTGGAGACATCGGCGTTGAAGCACTCATCGACGCCGTTCCGCAGATCCGAAACGTAGCCAATGTTCAAGGTGTTCAGGTTCTCAATATTGATTCGACGGAAGTGACACCGGGACATCTGCTTAACCTGTCACGTCGAGTTCAAGAGGAAGTCAACAAGTCTGATTGCGATGGTCTTGTTATCACACACGGCACTGACACTTTGGAGGAGTCGGCGTTCTTCGTTGATCTCACTGTGTGCACCGAGAAGCCCATCGTCTTCGTTGGCGCGATGCGGCCCGCTACGGTCATTAGTGCCGATGGCCCACTGAACCTCCTCGAAGCCGTCGTACTCGCCGCCAGCCCCATGGCCAGGGGTCGTGGCGTACTTGTGACTTTCAACGATAGGATCAGTTCGGCCTTTCTGACGAGCAAGGTGCATGCCAACTCGATTGATGCGTTTCGTGCCTCAGAAGCCGGTCATCTCGGATTTTTCTTCGACGTCCAACCCAAGTTCTTCTATGCGCCATCTCTCCCCTTGGGCCGCCATCACTTCAACGCCTTCGAGTTACCCCACGAGCTACCGCAGGTCGATATTCTTTACGCGCACCAGGGTTTCAATCCGCATCTCGCAAGAGCCGCAGTCGAGACCGGCGCCAAGGGTCTCGTGCTCGCCGGGCCAGGATATGGTACTTGGAGACAGGCGGGCCGGTCGGTGAATGCCAAGCTGGTCGAGCAGTACGGCACGCAGATTGTCACGGCATCGCAGAACGGTGATGGTTTTGCTATCTCGCAGGGCGGTAGGAACAATTACGGCGCAGGCCATTTGAACCCTCGCAAGGCAAGAATCATGCTGCAGCTGGGTCTGGCTCTGGGATATGGCTCTGAGCAGCTGGAGATGTTGTTTTCATTTGGAGGTTAAGAGTAAGAGGTCTACGGTGTTGAGCGTCTGGAAATAATAGCCAGTCTGTGTGAAGGTGGTCCGAGTCTAAAAACAATTAATTTGTTCTTCGGAAAATGTTGTAGTATAATTATAATTAATCCACTATATGCCGCGGCTCGCCAGCTTGGTATTCGCTACTTTGTGAGTCGTAAGAGATCTACAAAGAGACTGTGCCAGCCATGAGGCGCAAAAACAAGTAGACACAACATGCCCCAGATCAGCTTTCCAGCTGAGGGCGGTCTCAACCCTGTTGTGTTTGGGACAATCGATCCTCAAGCCCCCAGACGCCGTGGGAGTCCGGGGGATGTATCGCTCTAGACGGTAGAGATGTCTCACCGCCAACACCCATGCATATATATTTATATATATCACTTCACGATGCCTTGTACCGCCACGCCTGGTGGAAATGAAGTGACAGGCCAGAGTTTTCCTCAACCTCACATTAGGTACGTCGCGAGTCGTGTTGAATTGATTCATGATTGAAGTTTTCATCGGCTTGTTCGATATTTTGCCATCGCTCCACCCCTCGGAATCCACTAACATTGTCCAAGACCCCGTTTTGGTAACCGATCGGCTATCCTGATACAAGAGTACCTACAGCGCGGACCCTATCTTTGGTGGACGCTGTCTTTTCATCGATCCTACCAAAGCCCACGACATCAACTCTCATTCACTCAGTTTCTCTTACGCGAAGGTCTCGGCGTCTCTTCAGTTCCATTTGCATAGTCTTGTCTCAATTCGCAGTTTCTCGTCAAGTCACACTCATTCATCATGCTCGCCTGGTAAGCATTGTGGCCCGGGCCAGCTCACTCACTCATGCACCCGTCACTGACATCATCCAGGTACCAAGCCCGTCTGGCCGCGCGCCCCCTGCTCACCCAGAGCATCACCACCGGCGTCCTCTTCGTGACCGGTGACGTTGTTGCTCAGCAGGCCGTCGAGAAGAAGGGCGTCAAGGGCCACGACCTTGCCCGCACTGGCCGCATGGCCCTCTACGGCAGCAGTGCGTTCTCGCCCCTTTCGCCCCCTACCCCGAGCACCCTTCACTGACTCCTGACTCCAGGCGTCTTCGGCCCCGTGGCCACGACCTGGTTCGGCTTCCTCGCCCGCAACATCAACTTCCGCAGCACCGCCGCCACGACCATTGGCCGCGTCGCCGCCGACCAGCTCGTCTTCGCTCCCGTCATGATCGGCGTCTTCCTCTCCTCCATGGCCACCCTCGAGGGCAGCAGCGCCAAGGCCAAGCTCGACAAGAGCTACGTTCCCGCGCTGACGGCCAACTGGATGATCTGGCCCGCCGTGCAGGCCTTCAACTTTACGCTCGTCCCGCTGCAGCACCGCCTGCTTTTCGTCAACGTCATCAGCATCGGGTGGAACTGCTTCCTCAGCGCGCTGAACAGTGCCAAATGAAGAGGTTGTGCAGGTAATTTTATTTAAAAGACGTGTGAGAGGCTGCTTTGGCAGAGCACTTTCGTTTTAGTTGATTTGGTCTACATCACTTAGACAGCAGGCACACATGGCATGTGGATTAGCCTTCGGCATTTGTTTCTTTGGGTTTTTATCTCACTGCGGATCGAGCAGCGTCATCCGTTGAAAAGTTGTATTAGTCTGTCGTTCCCTCGTCAAATTCTTCCTGGGTCTTGCCTAGCCAAATATGTAACTCGGCTTGATGTATGGGATGTGTGGGAAGATGCTGAATAGGCGGCCTGAGTTTTTGGTCATTGTGCTTGATATATCTGGAGAAGATCTTCGCTTTTGACTGCCATAGAAATAGCTGAGATATGTTTCCATTCGTGGAACAAACAACCCCGGATGATCTAGAGAGGAAGGTAGCTAGCATGTGCTGGTGCTTCAGAGCACTTGAAAAACGTTAGGCTGTCGCGTTCCTCAGAAATGAAGCATGCAATCCACTCGAAACGTAGGCAAAATAATACAGTAGTAGTCTCTTTCAGCAAGTCAACGAGATAGCCACCCACTTGATCAGCAGGACGTTGTGAAGTCCGTGGGCGTATCTCCTCTGCCCAAAACCTTGACCTAGTGCCACGCCTGGGAGCACGAAGTAAATACACTTTATTCGCTTTGATCATAGGCAACCAGGCGCCTGAACAGTATAGAAGTGTCTTTCGTCTTAATAATGGAGGCAGCCTGATAGAAGAAGCGGAAGATGCTTAGCGAGGGCTGCCACAGTTTACATATACCTGACCGCCGCTTAATCCCTCAACGAATTGGTGAGGTGGCCGAGTTGGTTATGGCGCCAGGTTAAGGTCTACCTTAACTAGATTTCCTGGTGGGGCAACCCGCGCGAGTTCGAGTCTCGTCCTCATCAACATGACTTTTGCCATGCTCGGTGTCAGGCTGTGCGTGGTGATGATTGCTTTTTGGTGGTGAAGGCCAGTGCCGTCTGAGGTCTTAGATGATGCGATCATCCAGCTTTTCGTGCTGTACCTGACACCTGCATAGTCTTACGCACATTCCTGGAGAAGGGCCTCTAGTGACTGAAACGTTGCACCGATTGAGTACTGCACTCCACATGGGCGTTGGAGATGGCCGAAGCCAAGTAATAGGACGGCATGGCGAGGGGTAGCTCTCTCCACGATCTCAACATTCCTCTCAACTCGAGTATCAAGTTACAGAACGCAAGCACTCGGTAATTTTGTTTTCTGGATGTCACTTGCGACCATGACAATGACAGCCCATTCTCTGCTTGACCGCCTCAACGCTGACGGCTTCGTCATTGTGCCCTCGGCCTTGTCACCCGATGAACTCGCCGAACTCCGTCAGGCCGCCCACGACACCACGGCCCTGGCCCGCGCCGGCGAATGGCCTCATGTCCGCACTCTCCCGAAGCAGTTTCCTCCGTGGCCCAAGTCCAGCCCAGATAACCTCCCGAAGGAGGGCATTTGGGGCGTCCAGGGCATGATGCACCCTGATCTACCCAACAGCGCCGTGTACGTCAAGACGTATTTCTCCGACGCCGTCATCGGTCCTACCAGGGAGCTCCTTCAGTGCACCGACGATGATCTCGTCATGGAGCTATTCAACCTTCTGGTGAGACCAGACAGCGATTTTGAACTGCGCTGGCACCGGGACGACATCCCGGCCACGGCAACAGCGGAAGAGGAACTCGCACGGCTCAACCAGCCTGCCTTCTCAGCCCAGTGGAACATGGCACTCTACGATGACGAGAGCCTCATCGTCGTCCCGGGCTCTCATAAGCGCGCCAGGACCGACGCCGAGAGAGCCGCAGATCCATTCGAGAAGGACATGCCGGCCCAGCTCCTGGTCAAGCTGGATGCGGGCGATGTTGTCTTTTATAATAACAACATCCTGCATCGCGGGGCTTACAGGTCGGGCAAGGAGCGCATGACGCTACATGGTAGTGCTGGACATGTCAAAGGTAGCTCTCTCAGAGCCCGCAATGTGCTGCAGCATGGGCTCAAGGAGTGGGTTGATCGGGTCGATTTAAGCGCTCTCGGCGACAAGGAGAAGAAGCGGGCGGAGCATATGAGAGAGATGCTAGTCAAGATGGGTCAAGAGACGGGCGAGGTCGGGTTCTCGCTTGATGGGTGAGGCATCGGCTATCGGTGAGGAAGCGGAATCAGGAGGGGAGAATGCCGAATACTGGGGAACTTAAGTCCTGGAGCGTTATCTATCTGGCGGTGTAGGTAAGGTAGCTATTGGGTGAGCTAGATCGGAACGGAGGCGGAGGTGAGGCGAGGCGAGGCACGATCACGAGATGAGGCTGGGCGCATGATGCGACATACAGCCTCCGCCTTCCCTGAGTCACCCAAACAGGCTGCTGCGAATAAAATGCACTCATAGTCTTTTCCCAACCGCAATCAATCGCGATACCACAGAGCATTGAATCATCTTGATCAAGTCTTTGCTTCGATCATCCGGGTCGGCTTCGGTACTTCAGACAGGTACCTCGTCTCACGTCAACAGCCCACCTCATTCGTTGATGCCTCAGGCGAAGTGGAGCCCCAAGTCTTGCATCTTTTCCCTGCGGCCAAATCCGGACCTTTGACGAGCGGCAAACCAACATCGTCACGAGCGAGGAGCATCACCAGCCTCAAAACCCCCCCTTCTCTCCTCAGATCCCCTCCCTCGTCCGCTCCTAGACGTGCGTACCTGGCGACAAACTCATCATGTTGCCTTGTTCGGTGCGCCGTGTGGCCTCCGTCCCGCCGACACCCCTCGTCTCCTCCTTGAGCGCCTCCGCCCCTAGAGCCGCTGCCACCGTGGGCATCGCGCGACCCATCCGCCACCAGCGACGATGGTCCTCCTCGAAACCTTCCAGCTCTGATAATGGGCCCAAGGACATCCCCGGTCAGTCTGCCGTGCCCGCGTCTGCCTCGTCGCGGTCTGGCGAGGGCAAGGCCACAGGCGAGAAGCGGAAACGAAAGAGCAAGGATAGCGCCGACCGGAATGCTTCACAAAAGCTGCCAAGCGTCCCCAGCACCCAGCATCTGTCTCAAGAAGGTAAGGTTGAACTGCTTGTAGGATGAAGAGATGTTTTTATTAATAAAACGCAGCCCTCGGCCTGTCGACCTTCTTCTCTCTCCACCGCCCGATATCCATCACACATAGCCTGCCCAAGTCGATTACCGAGGATGCTTTTGCCTCCATCTTCGCCTCACGCACCAGGGCGAATACCGCCGGCGACGTCATTTCGACGCTCTCGAGGACGGCCGACGAGCTTGATGGCGCCATGGCCAAGATGACCATCGCCGACCAGCCCGAACCTGATGCGAACGGCGACCCCGTGCGAAAGATCGACGTCCAGCACCACGACGGCTCCGAGTCCAGCGTCTACGTCCAGCTCAACTCCATGGCCGGCCAGTTCGTCCCTTTCCGACCTCCTCCCATCCCCCAGCCTCAGAGCGCCGCCACCAGCGAGGCTCAGGTGGAGGCCGCCGCTGAGGAGCTGCTCGACGACACGCCACAGCACCGCGTCTACAAGGCCCTCTTCACCATCGAGGAGTCGACCGATGCCGACGGCCACGTCCGCGTTCTCGCCCACAGCCCGCGTATCGTCCAGAACGGCGCGCCCCGCAGCTTCCTCGAGCGTATGGCCAGGCGACAGATGCTCTTCGACGAGGCGCAGGGCACCACCGACACCATGCACGCCCTCAGCGTTAAGCGCCAGCGCAAGATGAAGATGAAGAAGAAGAAGTACAAGAAGCTCCAGAAGCGCGACCGCAACTTGAGGCGGAAGCTGGACAGGACCTAGACGGTTGGCGTGTTGTATATACGCAGGAACTCGCGGGTTTGTCTGGGCTGTTTCTGGGTTTCTTCACATACATCCGTTGAAGAAGAAGGGGGCCTTCATAATTTGGTGTTTCGGCCAGGTTGATTTTCGGTGATTTAAGTCTTTCCCTCTTGCTTGTGGCTGCCTCGTTGTGGGATTTGCATCTGCATTTCGCATTACATCTGGCTTTCATAGACCGCCACAATTTGCATCAGCTTCATGGCAGGCTTTTATCAGCTGTTTGTGTCGCAAAGGCCCAAGTGTGATTGACTTTCGTCCCCCTCCTTCTCGCTTCGATGTGGATGATGCTCGACGGGCAAGATAGGTCGAAGATGTACAACAAGGGTGTATTACTAGTTCACATGAATTAAGATCTCACGGCTTGCCTTCTTGGTGAACCCTTATTGTTTCTATACTACCAGTTTCTATCCTACCAGTTACAATGTCTTTTGTTTGTTGGGAGTGGGAGTACTTCCACGTGAGTGGCTTATGTCATCGAGCCGACGTCAGTACGACCGATAACGACAACTGCTCTAACCATCACGAGCTACCACCACACTCCCCTCACCCTCACACCTCCAACCCACCTCCAGTTCCCATGCAGAACTCACTTCTTTCCGGTCGGATTTTGTACTGCCTGCTTCCATAGGAAACAGCGCCAGGGACAGGAATGCGTTAGAAGTCATAGCTCGCATATCTTCGTAAATTCAACTCGAAGATCGTTCCCGATCCCCAGTCGACCCTTGAACCACCTCCACTGATTCCACCACCACCATGGCCGACTCCAACCCCATGACGGCTCTCCAGGCCGACCTGAATCGGTTCAGGAAAGCGTCTCTACACTCTGCCGTCGAAGACGCAGACAAACTACTTGAAATGCTCGTGCAGGCTCGTGAGCAGGTCGCCAGAGGTTCGCCAACATCCCCCAAACCCCACCATGCTCGTGGGCTTACCTGAAGTTAGCCACCGACCCCCATCGTGCCAGCTTGACCATGACCAAGCTGCAGAACCCGATAAACGCTCGGTTTGACGCCATTAACAACGATTTGAAGGAGGTCTCCAAAGGTCAGAAGGTGTTTGGCAAGTCGCTAGACAAGGCAAGCTACTCCCCGTCCCGGTCTTGACCATGCCCCCCGGAAGTTTACTAACATGTCGGGTGCAGAATTTCCCACTTCGACAGCTTCCTACCGAGCACGATGTAATGGCAAATCACCCCGATCTGATCAACCGAGCCATCGCAATGCACATGCTTCGCGAGGGCCAGTTCAATGTTGCTTCAACCTTCCTCCGCGAGACCCACGAGCACCCACTGCCTCGGTCACCGGCATCCTCCACGAATGCTGCACCAGACATCCATTCATTACAGTCCCAGGAACTTCAGGACAAGTTCGCCAACATGTACAGCATTCTCAACGAGCTCAAGAGACGTAACCTCGTCCAGGCCATAGATTGGGCACACCAGAACAGCACCGAACTGGAAGCCCGCGGCTCCAATCTCGAGTTCGAGCTCACCAAGCTTCAGTTCCTCTGGCTCTTCAAGGGCCCGGAAGTGAACGGTCTTCCCGACGACCACAGGAATGGTCGTAACGGGGCGTTAGCATATGCTCAAGCTCATTTTGCCCGCTTCCAAGCCCGTCACCGTCCCGATATACAACGCCTGACGTGCGCTCTACTCTACGCACCCAACCTTGCCTCATCACCCTACGCCTCCCTCTTCGCCCCCTCAAACACAATATTTGACGACGTCGCGACCTCCTTCACCCGCGAATTCTGCTCACTCCTAGGGCTCTCCGCCGAGTCGCCCCTCTACCTCGCCGCGACGGCCGGCTCCATCGCCCTCCCGCAGCTTCTCAAGTTCACCAACTACGTCCAGGCCAGCCGCACTGAGTGGACGACCGAGAACGAGCTGGCCTTCGAGACACCCCTCCCCCGCTCCATGGTCTACCACCCCATCTTCGTTTGCCCCGTCTCCAAGGAGCAGAGCACCGAGCAGAACCCCCCCATGCTCCTCCCCTGCGGCCACGTCATCTGTAAGGAAAGCCTCCACCGCCTGGCCAAGGGCTCGCGCTTCAAATGCCCCTACTGCCCCTCCGAGGGCCACATCCGCGACGCCCGTGAGATCTCGCTCTAGGAGGACGGCCTTTACGTCAAGGCGCCTGAACCCGGCGCGAGCGTCGCGGACCTGCTTTACCCCAGGGGCGGGCCGCCCGCGGACGCACGCTGGGAGAGGATGGCGGAGATACAGAACGCACGGGCTGCGATGGAGGCGGACCTGGGATGGACGCAGATTGCCATGGACACCCTCGAAGCTGCGAGCCCGCCTCCGCCTGCCGCGGGCGCAGATCACCTCTCCGCGAGCCTCTGGCTGCCGAATATACCCTTATCTGAGCCACCCGAACAGGTTGAAGGCTCCCTGCTGGTGGCCGTGAATGGCCGATCGGCTATGGAACTGCTTTGGAGGCCTAGCGACTCGTCACCCCCTCTCGGGAGGGCTCATGCTTATGATCCGGCTGCTGAGCCCGCTGTCTCTGTGAACATGTCAAACTTTTGGCTGACTCGTGGGGGCACGCTCGATGAGCCATCGGCGGACATGGGTGGTCTATGATAGCTGGGCCTTGAGGGTCATTGCATCATAATCGGTGACTGGTCGAAAACCTCGGATGCTGATGGGTATGGCAGCGAAGGATTGGTTGGGGGTATTTTTTGGCCAAGAGCCACATGGGGAGAAAAGGGCAGGATCAGGATGGTCACTACAACGTGGGCGACAGACAATATCATCCATGTCTCTCAAAGCTCGCCGAAACAATCCAGCGTGATTGGGAGTGCTTGCTCGACGGTTGTATTATAGCACACTGTCAACGAATGTTCAATGTATCGCATGCATCATCTCGAAGTTGTTGTTGTTCAACATTGTTATCTACCCTGCACATGCCATTCCAACATCGTTTCTTAAATTTCGCGAAACTCACTTCATGCTCAACGGGAGAAGCCGAAGCCGAAACCACATCATCTCCATCAGCCCAGAGCTGAGACACAACACAACCCCACGGATTCAGTTACGCACATCACGTCGCAAAACGCCCGAGACATCTCATGAACAAAGGGATACACACAATCCCGTGATCTCAATTCAGTATCCTAGCTGTGACACACGCACACTCTACACTCAGAAGCGAAATCCAATCGAACCGAAACGCCGTCCTCCTCTCCCCACTCCCAGTGCATCAGAGACAAGGGAATGTGATGTGTGAGGCGCTGCCAACGCCGACCATGACTTGGGTAGACAAAGAGAAAAATGCCGAGTCTGCGAGGAAAAAAGCAAAGGAGAAGAAAATTGACAAATAGATCATCGATCAATAAGATGATGGTGGGGAATCTCGAGGGGAACAATGAAGCTGTGTTTAGTGCAGCTCTTTGGGACCGCACTCTGACCCCGCCCTGAACATCTAGCTAGGGCAGGTAGAAGTGGGTATTTCGTTATTCGTTTCTTTATACGGTCTTTTTTTGTGCAAGTTTGACTGTATATCCTTGCCAAAGTCAGGACAGTCCAGCCGATCCTTCCTCTAGTCGATGGTCATCCTGCTGGCCATTTGAGGCTTGACATCTTGCATGCTGACGGAGTTCAGGTCAGCGGCCTTCTCAGCCTCACGCGACTTAAGCAGGTGTGCCTTCAGGCCAGCACCGAAGTTGTTCATGCAGATGATGGCGTTGGCGATGGTCAGGATGATGAGGAGGATAGTGATGACGGTGAAGGCGGTCAGGGACTTGCGAACGTTGATGTAGTGGTTGCTGTAGCCGGGTTGGTAGATGCGGACGAGCTTGAAAACGAAGTAGCTGAGGGCGCCGAGATAGAGGACGATAACGACAGTCATGCCCGTCTTATTCTCACGGCGGGTGAAATAGGCTGCGCTGATCAAGATGGCAACGGTGACGGGAATGGCGGTGGCGGTGAGGGCATACTCGACAATTTCGATGTCGCCGACAATGACGAGGAACTGTACGGTGAAGCCGAGGAAGAAGAAGAAGTCGAACTTCAGAAGCGCGATGTAGATCTGGTAGTAGAGGAAGCGCTGCTTCATGCGGTAGTCGGCGCCGATGGTCTTCAGGATATCCCAAGCGAAAACCTGGTACAGCTTCCAGGCGACAAAGCCCATGAGGATGGTGCCGAGAGAGAAGATGCACGGAATGGCGACCAGGTAAGGCCTGATGTCCTCCCAGACACCTTCGTGACCGACCCTCAAAGCACCACTAACACGCAGCTCTTCGACGGCAATCTGAATCTGCTCAATCTGAATGGCTGTGTACACCATCAAGGCGAGGTTGGCAATGCAGACTCCAATGATCTGAATGGTGTTCTTCGCGCGTAGAGCGTCCCAGACAATGACGAGCTCGTACAGGAAACCGAAGATGAAGAGAGCTAGGAATGTCGGGATGGTACGGCGTTGCGATTCAGTATCTTGTTCGTCGTTGCTGGTGAGGGCGAATTGAAAGGTAGCAAAGACGTATCTACCACACCAGGTCAGTAAGGGCGTAGAAGGGGGGAAATTGGTAGATTACGTACGCCTCAAATACCAGACAGATGACGGCCTGGAGTAATGTGACGAGGAAGAAGGCTCGGGGCCACTTGGATGACATGAAGGAGAACCATCCACCCTTGGTGGTCTTCGGGTTGGAGCCGTTCATCGTCGAGGGCGCGAGTCCTTCGCGGTAAGCGTAACCTTGGTTGAAGTCCTGGTTGAAAGTGGGTTGGGGAGGCGGGATGGCTGCGGCGGGCATGGAGTGCGGCGATTGATGGTAGACAGGCTGCTGTTGAGTGTAGGATGGCTGCTGGGCCAAAGAGGATTGTTGGTATGACGATGGCTGGTAGTGCTGGTCGTACTGAGGTTGGTCGAACTGTTGCTCGTACCCTGCGTGCGTCGGATCGCTCCCGAGCAGCGAGTGACGGGATTCCAGCCTCTGAGCCACGATGGCGGTGTTGAACGACTCCTGCGAGGAGTCGTGACGATAAGGATGAGATTTTGGCCCGGTCGGGCTGAAGAGTGAGATGGCGGGTGGAACAAAATGGGCAGGCGATGTAGGCAATCGGCGAGTCGGTTAAAACAGTAGTGACAAGGCGTCAGGAAAAGCGAGCGTGGAGGTGATAATTGTGTCTTCGGAATCCGATCCGATCGTGACTTTTCGACAGAGTCTTCGTCGTCGTCAACAGAAAGAAACGTGGTGATGCTGTCGGATTGATGAGAATCTAAGGTGTCGAACGGCTGAAACACGAGGGAGCCCTGAGTAGTTTGGGGTTTGCGACAGGTCACGGCTTTGAAGGAGGGGAGTGAGGAGCGGCGGGACTGGACGGGCAGTGACAGGTGAAAAGGGATGTGAGGCAAGAACAAGCCAGGAGGGAGGCCTGGGCCGGGGCCATGCGGGTCTTGGGGGCATTTTAGCCCAGCCCGTGCCGCCAATCCAGCGTTAGCCAGAGTTAGGAGAGAAAGGTTGAGGGGCAAGGGCCAGAACAGGGAAGGGGCCAGGGGGTGGTGGGGTGAGCCTGCCACAGCTTGGTATGCCCGCCCAGTATGCTCACCCCGTGCATCTCGCCCAGACCGGTGGGAATTTTCTTCTCTCACGTTTCCACAGCTCGTATTGCTCGGGGGACTGCCGCTTCCAATACCGACTTGCGATCCATGCGACATGTCAGGTCTGGTCGTTGCCATGGAGGTCCAGCAGCTTTCGACATTTGCGCTTTCGTTTAGGTCATCCCATCTCGCTCTTGTCGTGGACAGCCGACCGAGGAGAGTATCTGCCTCTCGACTGCCGTTCATTTAATTGAATTGACAGGCCGCCGGCGCAGAACCCCGAGTTTGTGCGGGTCAAATGTGCTTCTTCCCTGTATCTCAATCGGGAATACCCAGTTTTCATGTCCGTTTCGACTCGGTCCAAGAAGATGGTACGCGTCAACCAACGGCTGCGACGGATATCTTTTCTTCGTCTTCTCGACTTCGTCAGACAGCCTAGGTCCTGATCATGTCGCCAAGTGACCGTAGGAATTCTGCACCGTCAGAGCGACACCACACCTCAGACATGCCACCATTTCTAGCCGGCACGACAAGACAGGACTCACTCGAATGCAACCAAACCAACCCCCAGCCCCCGATGACTGCCGTAAGGCTGTGCATCACTAGTTCATGGGCAGCCAAGGCACCCTGACACCCAAGAATAGCACCGCCTCTTTAGTCTCTCTGTTACCGCAGGGACCAAATCCACACTTAACTCCAGTGCTTGCACTATCAGACTAGACATCTATTGATCGGCAAGTGACGTACAGCCCGCCATGACTGAGGCGCAAGGACATCATTCAGTGCTTGATGGTGGTCTAAATGGGTTGCGCTCTTGCGATTCTAGTCGAGGCCTATCCTGCGAGCAGCATCTGCACGACAAACAGGTCAGAATCACAACAGGCGGGTGTGAATATCCTGCAAACTTCGAGTGAACGAACGAGTTTATTGCCTAAAATGTTCTTTCTCTGGCAAATGGTCCCATTTTTTGCTGCCTTTGGCCGTGTCATCTTTGGGAAATTGAAGTTGTCCCGATTTCAGTGACATGACAGCCTCTCTCGACTGGTCATAATTCGCAACTACCCCTCCTTCTGATCGAGGCGGTTCGCTCCACCCAAATGTCGTCTGCCTTGGCCTTCTCCTGGCGTGTAGCGTGTTGCTGCTCGAAAACATCTGCAATTTCCTCGACAGAATGGTCCTTTGAAATCCGATTGTCAGTCGAGCAGAGCATTGTCTTGGCGTGAATGCATTGGATTATTGCTTACCTCTGTCACGGGGAAAACGAAGCATACCGTCGTAAGCAGAATGTCAGCCCCTCGACTCTGTCGGTTGGAACGAAAGATGGATCGTAGCGTGATTTGAACACGCCTCCCGTCAGGGACTCCAAGTGAAAACCACTCTACGACCGTGAGGTTTCCAACCATCAAGAACGAGAGGCTTGAAAAACGGATGATGATGGTGGGTGGATAAGGTGTTATTGTATTTGTTCTAGTCTTGGTGCCCCCAGAGCTACGTTAAACAGTGACTGCTGACTAACCACATCCCAGGAGTCCCTTCCAGCTTGCGCCGATCAAGAACAGAGAGATGGAGGCTTGCACTTAGTAGTGACTTGAGCCGAACTTTGTGTCGATTGAGTCGGATTTCCGCCATATTGATCGAGGCTGAGAGGACGCGGTGTTTTGAACTCACTCGTCATCTTCATACTTGACATCGTGATGATCCTTGGCTTCATCCTTGGTTGTGTCTTTGTTGTTACCAAGGTATGTGAGAGGCTCGCCCAAAGCTTCGTCCATCGAGTTGCTCAACACTCTGGGTTGGCTGGCGTCTCGGGAGAGCAGGCTTTGCATCTCACGAGTTTTTCTGTCAAAGACCCTGGTGAACGTCGAAAGCTCTCGAGTAAGACCGGCGTGTGCAGCTTCCAACTCTGTGTCTGATGTCGGCATGTTGGAGGTAGTGGGAACACAAGCGCTGGGTGCCGTATTGAAGACAAAGGCAGAAGGTGTCGCGTTTGCAGAAGGCCCGGCGATAGCGGAGGGTGCGGAGGCGGCCCCACGAGCGAGGAAAGCCGCATACCTGGGATCGGCTGCTCGTCGGTCTTCACTATTGTCCGGGGAAAACTGTTCCATGGGTTAGCACAGGCATGAAACCAGTAGATTGTTGTACTTACCGCGCGTCTAGACGCCACAACGATTCCTATTTCGCGTCCATCGTATTTCCACCCTTGGAGGCTATCGAAACCTGCTTCGCGGGTTGGGCGGTACCGAAAAATGATATTGACCCAGCCAGAGTGTCTTGGGGCTGCTTCCTGGGGCGAATTTGCGGTGGGCCACTTGAAGAAAGCATGTTGTTGGCCTTGGCTCTGATTTCTGCCTCGACCGCGTCGCGAGCCCTGGTGAAGGGAAGGTTTCTGGCTACAAGAACCCGTCGATTCTTCTTGTAAGGTTTGAGCACTGCTTCGAGGGCGTGGTCGTACATTCTATTCCAAATATTCATTAGCAACAGAAGAAACTCTTTTTTTCTGCAGGTCTTTATCTCGTGTTTCTTACTTGATGAAGTGATGGAAGTGGTGGAAATGGTGGAAGTGATGGAATCGTCAGGCTGTTGGCGCAGAGTTGGTAAGGATTTTATTTGCTTTGTGGGTAGGCTGGCAGGCAACTGCGGAAGGAACATAGTTGCCGAACTGAAGTGCTTGACAACAGGCATCGAATCTGGCTTCGACATCAAGTCACGCCCTCAACAAACGTTCATTTCTTTGCTCTTCAATCACCTTGCAGAAAAACTCGTAGTACCATCAAGAAGGACTTCATATTATGAGACTCGTTTACCCAAAGATCATGGCCAGCTAACTATGCATGGGACTTGGACGGATGGACATGCAAACGCCTCAAACAAATCAACAAAAGCCCCCCGAAAGTGAAGAAATGGAAGAACTCCTACATGCAAAAAACATGAACGCCTCATGGATACCGAATCAGACTAGGGTTCATCCTCCTGCACAACAGTCACATCATCGTCGTCATCTCGCGTGACTATAGTCGGCCTCTCGATGGAAACGTGCGGTATGTTCTTCCTAGGAATCCAGAAGAGCTGCAGAGCGCCCAGGACACCGACAAGCGCGCAACTGAACCACGCAACGGCCGAGCCGCCCGCGCTGTACAGGAGGCCGACCATGGGCGGAGACACGGTCCTCGCGGCGCAGCAGGCGCTCATGGCGAGGCCGTTGACGCGGCCCAGGACCAGGGGCGAGGGCGTCGCGTCCTTGAGCAGAATAAGCGCCGCGGGCACGGAGATGATGCCGAAGAAGGCCTGGAGGAGCAGCGAGCCTATGATGCCTGCGGAGATGAACTGGGGGACGGCGGAGAGGAAGGGAATGATCAGGTAGGCAGTGGGATAGAGGATCACGACGATGATGAAGGAGCGCCAGACGCCGACCTTGCTCACGAAGAGGGGGAAGATGAAGGCCTGGACGCCGAGACTGAGGAAGCCGTTCACCATGAGGTAGACGCCGACGTCGGGGAGGCTGTAGCCGAAGCCGCCGGAGAGATCGAGTTGGCCATGGGGCTTCAGCGGCTTGGCAAGCAGGTGGATGGGGAGCAGCGCGCCGGCCGCCATTTGGTGGTAGGAGACGAGGACAAGGGAGAGGATGAGCATGACAATGGAGCGAGTCCAGACCGGGCCGTCGTAGCTCAATTCATGGTCCTCTGGCTGAGCTCGCTCGGGCAGGCCGTTTCGTTCGTGAGGCACATCGATTGAATGCATTGTGCCGAAGGAGCTCCTCCTGAGGTCGAACGTCTGAACGCCGGGTGCTGGCAGGCTCTCCTCCACGAAGAATGGCCTGGACTCGTCCAACGATGGCTGTTTGATGACGTCGGCCGTTGCACTCTCCTGCAGAAGGGGCGACGTCTCAGTATGGCCGTTTTGACCGTTGGTCCTCTGTTGCTTCAGTTTCTTCTGCTCAGCAAGATACTTGGCGCGGGGGTTGGTTTCATCCAGGAATATCAAACCCTGAATGATGGCTAGGACGACGACCAGCACAGCCAAGAGGTTGGGAAGCAGATACGGATATCTCCCAAAGATACCATCTTCAGGAAACAGGTGAGGGTAGGACTTTGCGGGTTGAGCCAAGAATCCTCCCAAGGCTGCCCCGACGATGCTACCCAGCGTCCACACGAATGGCTGGACCGCATATGCTGCCGCTGCGCGGTCTGTCAGCATGATTGTTCAGAGTTTGGGGGAGCGACCTTGCACACATACGTTCATGTTCCGGAACCTTGACCATTTCAGCGACCATGGTCTGCATAACGCTGACGTTTCCGTTCAAAGCGCCGCCGATGAACCTGGCTAGCAATGCAACCCAGTACTTCTGAGAGAAGCCGAAAATGAGACTCGAGAGGGCAACGCCTCCCAGACCGATGAGAACCACCGGTTTCCGTCCATAGTGATCAGACAGCGTGCCCCAGCCGACAGACGTCAAGGCTTCAGCAACGGCATAAGCCGAGACGAGAAGACCGCTGTAGAAAGAAGCATCTTTGTCATCCTCTTCAGTACCACCGAGAAGGTCAATGGTCATAACATAAGAGTAGGACAAAATTGAACTGAAGGCGATGGGTTCCGAGAACCGGCACAACGCTGTTGCTAAGGTCAGCAAACGTTCCTCAGTTCTGAAGTGGAGGTCTTAGCAAGATGTCGGCGAGGTCGGCGCGCCCGCCAACGGCTGCCACGGGAGAATGAGACGGACGTAGAAAAATAAACATGAACTCACCCAGCACGGTCAACTGCCAGTAGGGAAACGCCTTGGACTCATCTTTCAGGGCCGAGGCAGGCATGATGATCCGAGCAATCTGTGGTATCGTACAAACCCAAATTGAGGCCGCCGAAGGTTGTGAAAGAGTTCAAACCTCTAGAAGCAAAGGATCCTCCATGGATTTATAAACGAAGGCGATGGCGGGAGGGGGGGACCCGGACGGGATCACCGCCAGCCCAATCCCCAACACCGCTTCTCGCGGATCATCAGCGAACCGCCGGTGTCCAGGGTGGGGTTAGGGGCAAATAACATGCGGGGCGCGGCCCGCTGTTGCGGCGTACCGTATCCCTCTCATTCGTTCACTGTATCACTCCATCATTGTACCGGTATGTTATCAATTCTCCTAGGCCCCGGACCTGTTGCCAATGCCAGATGCTGCATGCATGTGTGCGGCACATGACCGGGGGCTGCTTACTGCGTGTCGTCATCATGGGGCGTTGTCGCTGCGAAGGTTGGCCTGCGGAAGCCATTTTCAATATAAAGCCATGATCAGCCTCGAAAGTGTTTCGTGCAGGAGGAGAAGAGCATGCATTGCGATCAGCCACAAGTTGTTATCGGTGGGATATGCTTATCAGAGCTATCCACACTGTGTATCCGCCTCACGTCGGGGTCTTGACGAGGGAAAAGTGGATTGTTTCTCCGTATCTCCGTCTCTTCGTCTCTCCGTCTTTCCCGCTATCGTCATCTCCAGATTTTCTCTCGGCGTACGGCGGATGTCGCACCTTCACTCGCTCAAAGTGCCTTGGCCAAGTCAGGATCCATGACCAATACCACTCGAGTTTCATGACTAGTGCCTCCGACTTTTCAAAAAGACTTCCAGATGGTCGAAGGTGCACCGCATTCCGTATTCTTATCCAGAGCCTGGTGCTGGTCTGATCATGGACCATGCGCTTCTACTACTGCTGCTGTAGTTCAATGCTCTTGTGCCTTGGTGCTACCTTGGACCACGTGAAAAGCGCGAGATACCGAACTACGTACGAGCATCTTACATCTCTATTTTCTTATACCTCCTTTCATGTACCTCCAGAAACCAGATTCGGCTATTGGTATAGCACTTGAGCTTGCATCTAGCCGACGGATACAAGCAACGTTGGCCCTCACTGATACCTTTCGTCACGACTTCACATCGATACATAGTCATGTCTGAAGCCGCATGATCATTGAGACTCACAACCTTCAAAGGAATACTGTAGAGAGACTTATCCTTCCTGATTGCCTACCAGCCCACATCCGAGAGGGTAATTGAACAGAGTGCTTACACATAGGTACAGAGTCGTGCACATATCTCGCTTAACATATTGCACTGGAATCGATTCTTTAACAACTGGCAAGTACCTGAGTTGTCTACGAGAGGTATCTAAGCCAGAGCTTCGATCTGTCAAGGCCACCTAAATCGAATGAAGAAGCATGCCGACCACCAAGTCGTTCAATACACATGCCGTATCGCAATGACCGAAAAAGGGTCGCAAGCAGACGGTCGAGGCCGACTGGTTCGAGAGCTTGGTGGCTACAGAGTTGAGGGCCAGTTCCAGGAACAGATGTTGAGGGTCGATCAGGGACAGCCAATGCCAATACTCGGACAGTATTTGATCGCAGACCAAGCTATCTGCCCATGTATCAGAGACTGCCCTTGGCTCGAAAACTCCCCAGCGCTGACGTGCCCTTTTGTCGGTCTTTTCACTTTGAACTGCGATTCACCTTCCATCAGTCGACGTCTTCATTGCTGAAACCTGCCGCCAATCCCTGTAGCCCTAAGCCCAGGCCTCATACTCGACATCGTGCATTACGCGACGCACGCCACATGCTAAGAGTTGAACATTGATTTAGGCAGACCGTTTCCAGTCCTATAGTCATACACGAAGCCGCTATCCATATGCTTCCGTCCGAGATGCCCGGCAGGTATTCCGTGAACCCGCGAGTCCCATGCCCGGCCCCATTATCGTCGCACTCAGCCCCCGTCTCATTGACCTGATACAAAGCGCCAGTTCGATGCTGCTGCTCGCTTTCCCCCGCCCGTAAATTTCTGACTCCCTTAGAACATGCCGCCGCCCATGCCGCCTCTCTTCTGGCTCTCGGCCTGCATGACCTCGGAGGCCTTCATATGCGCCTCGAAGAACTTGGCGGCGCAGCGGTCAAGGCAGACGGACTCGCCCTTGTTGAGCTCGGCTTCGCGGTTGTCGGGCAGGCACTTCATTTGGCAGGCCTTGGTGAGGCTGCGATACGTTAGTTTGGCGTTCTTGATGAGAAGGTAAAGCGTGCAGCTAACCGGTTGTGCATGTCGGCCAGGAGACGCATCTCGGACTCGGCCATGGCGACCTTCTCCTCTGAGGTGGGCTTGGGGCGACCGCCCATACCGAGGAAAGACATGATGACTGGTTTTTGCTTGGACGGGGAGGATGGAGGGTGTTTTTCTCGGGTTGCGCGTGCGAATTGGTCGTTTTGTTGATGCCAGGGGTGATGCGGATGCTGGGCTGGAGCTCAAGTGCTTCCGTCGTCAAATGTCGTCGAGATTTTAGCTCCTATCTTATCAGCGCGATAGTTCGTCGCGAGCCAAAGATACGGGATTTAGCCGATCGCAACTACGATAAGGCTCGCGATAAGAAACCTCGCGTCAGTAAAAGCAACGACGAAATTTTGGAACCTCGTTGTCTGTGAGACCTTCATTATCACAAACCCTCCAGATGGTAAGCTAACACCCCCATTCCTTCGCCGCATTCCCCTCCCCCTTTTCATGATGATCCGCTATGCCTTAGAACCGCTGCGTCTGACACAGCTTGCTGTGACGTGCTGCATAACTGCCCACATATCTGACACCCAACATCTTCCCACAACTCTTGTTTTGTCTCTATCTCGACGCGCAAGCTAACAAGACCCCAGACGCGATGACCTCAGTGCAGTGCCTGAGGGTATGTAGACCCTCGCTTCGGGCGCTCGCAGCCCCTGCGGCCGTGCGATCCTTCCACGTCGGGCGTTCCAGTTTCACGAGCAGGCTCCTCAGCGATGGACGCGACCGCGCCGCAAGTGCGGAGGCAACCGAGGATCGGGACACGGAGTTTAAGAAGATTCGCCAGAAGACGCTAGGGGAAGCGAGTGAGAAGGAGCTGTTTAGCCAGACACATCCACGGCTCAAGTCGCGTGAGAGCCGCATGTCCATCGCAAAATTCAGAACAAACTGGCTCAACCAAGATCCGCCTGACTCTTCCAAATACGTGACGCTTGACGGTACGCTCTTCATCATCTGCCCTTGACCCGGCCGGCGCTTGTGCTGATGAGGGACAAGGTCGCATCCAGTCGATTCGCAAGCACGGCAATAAGCTCATCTTCGTCACCCTGGTCAACGACAGGAAGCCGATCCAGGGCATGATTAACTTTAAGAACATGAAGCCACCCATGCCCTTGGACGCTTTTAAGCTGTTTGGTCGCATGATTGAGAAGGGTGATCATATCTGTAAGCTGCTTGGATATCAATGCACATCCAGCCATATGCCTGACCATCGTAGCCATCACCGGCAAGCCAGCCCGAAGCGGCACCGGCGAGCGCATCCTCGAGGCTCACATCCTGCCCGAGCTCCTCTCCCCCGCCCTCGAGCAGATCCCCGACTCTCTTACCGATCCCGAGACCAAGTCTCAGAAGCGCCATGTCGACATGCTCGTGAATCCTGAGGTCGCCGATACCCTCCGCCTGAAGTCCCACCTCATGCAGCACATCCGCAATCACTTTCTCAAGGATGAGTTCCTCGAGGTCCAGACTCCTATTCTCGCCCAGAATGCTGGCGGAGCTGTCGCCCGCCCTTTTACCACCCGCGCCACCGAATTTCCTTCAAAAGAGCTGTCACTACGTGTGGCGCCTGAGCTCTGGCTCAAGCGGCTCGTCATCGGCGGTCTGCACAAGGTCTTCGAGATGGGCCCCTCCTTCCGCAACGAGGGTATCGACGCGACTCATAACCCCGAGTTCACCACTTGCGAGTTCTACAGCGCGTACAGCAACCTCGATGACCTCATTCGCATCACCGAATCCCTCCTCCACGGCCTCGCCACCCACTGCGACGACCTCATTGCCAACGAGCTCACCTCCCTGCCCCGCATAGATACCGCCAAGTTCGCTGCCCCCTTCCAACAAGTCGAGTTCATCCCATCTCTCGAAGCAGCCCTCGGTTTCCGCCTCCCGAACCTGACCGGCCCCGATGCCCTGCCAGAGCTCCTCGCCATCCTCAAACTCGGAGGCGTCCCCCTCCCCGGCGGCAGCATCCCCTCCACACTCCCCAAGCTCCTCGACCGCCTAGCCGCCGTTCACCTCGAACCCAAGTCGTTTAGCCGCCCCGCCTTCATCACCCACCACCCGGCCTGCATGTCCCCCCTCGCCAAGAGCTTCCAATGTCCGAGCACAGGCCAGCTCGTCTCCGCGCGCGCCGAGCTCTTCGTCGACGGGCGCGAGCTCGCGAACATGTACGAGGAGGAGAACGACCCCGCTGCCCAGGCGCGCAAGCTCGCCGAGCACCGCGTCATGGCAGGGCAGAAGCCCGGCGAGGACGCGGCTGAGAACGAGCTCGACGGCGACATGGAGGCCGCGCCGCTGGATAAGAGCTACATCAAGGCCATGGAGGCCGGTTTGCCGCCTACGGGTGGCTGGGGCTGCGGTGTTGACAGGTTGGTCATGCTGTTCTCTGGTGCCAACCGAATCAGCGACTGTTTGACTTTTGGCACGCTGAGGAATGTTGTTGGGCTTTCGGCTGAGGGTCCCGGGCAGACGGCCGCTGAGGGTAAGGACGCGCTCGAGAAGAAGTGATAGCTGCGGCAAGCTTTGATTTTGAGACGATAGCTGAGGATGAGTGACGTGGAGATTTGTTCCTGTTGGATTTCAAGCATGTAGAAGCCATTACCTGTACCATACTGTAATATCATATGACTGAGCCTGTTTTTATCAACTGACAAATTACGGTGGAGGCAATGTGAACGCCATCACAGCAAAGGAAAAGTATCAAGTCCGCAAATCATGTATCCATTGAGGTCATTTGATCGGCCAGTGCCAATCAGGCTAAGTTTATCCAGACTTGAGACCCATCCATCGGTAGAAGCAAGTGCGCAGTGTTCGACCTGCGTTGGTAGGTCGTATAAGCTCAAGAAGGTCGGAAAAGCACGAGAAGGATCGAAAAAGCACGAGAGAGGTCGAAAAAGCCAAAGAAAGCAAGCAAGCAATGTCCCAACGCCATGTGTACGCCATCGCAAGAACACAAAGACCACGTCAGAGAATATCACCACCAGGAAAGGAAACCGCAATGCACCAGAACACCAAGAGCGAACGCCAACCATCAAAAGCACCGCTACCTGATAATGCCGTGGTTAGCCAGCCTTCGCTGCTTGTTCGTCACCTAGACGTTGTTAGCTAGCAATGGCGGGACAAGGAAAGATTGCCGTAACATACTTGGTATCCAAGAAGTGCATCAGGCAAAGCAACTGGGTGGACTCATGCTCAGTACCTGTACCTTAGGGTAGATGAGGTTGCGAAGCTCGGGTGCTTCAACGTCAATCATTTGGCCGTTCTTTCTCATCACCAAAACTCACGCTACTTGATCTCTCTCTTCACCCTCTGCGTCTGGATGTTGAAGGCGTAGAGACTTTCCCAGCTCTGGCGATCGATGTGTTCATTGAAGGGCTGGACAGGCTGCTTGGGTCCATCACGCTGCCCACCGGTCGCGCGATTCGAGATATAGTCATGGTCCAAATCCATACCCAGCGCCTTGGAGAACCTGTTCTTCGCATCGAGGGTGTGCGCCAGGTGTCCTGCGTAGCTCCACGCCGCTTTGTTCTCGTGAAGAGTCCTGAGGTTTTCGCTTCCCAGATCGGTCATCCAAGAGTCCCATTGGGAACCGTCATCGACCTCAATTGGTACGGCGACGAAGGTGTTCTTAAGCATGGGTGCAACCATTTGTGCTTTTAGAGGTGCCTCATACTTGGCTTCAGACCGTACGTTAGTCAAGCTCGATGCAATGGTTCGCTTCTCATCCTGCCAGTGGTGAAATTTTTCACGTTCAATGGCCTCCCCAAGGCGGCACGGGTAGCAAAGTCGCTGATGTTCAGGCCACGATGCCATTCTGGCTTCGAAGCAGGGTGAGGCATACACATGCTCACACCTCGAGCAGGTCCACCTCTGCTCCATCAGAGCCATCATCATGTCGGCTTGGATAGGTCGGCGGTTGCCAGTGGTCAGAGCAGCAAGAATCTGACGCTCGAGGTTGAAGATTCTCAAGTCGTCTGCTTCCGTTCGGTTGTTGGCGCTGTATTGTAGCTCGATAACATACGCCTTGAGGTTCCGGATGAAGACGGAAATCAGCCCGAAGTCCATGGGCACTAGAGCGAGGTACTTGTATAACAGCGAACTGTCAGTAAGTAGGTCACGTCCCATTTCAGAAGCCTTCATGGTGGCGGTGATGATCGTGCACATGACGGCCTGACGTGTGTTCAATGATGTTGGCCCCCAAGTCAAAATCCTTGTGCTCTCCCGGTTTTCTGCAGGCCCGAACCAAGCTTTGGGGAAGAAGTCAAGCTCGATGAATTCCTCGTCTCGGCGGTATCCGATCCAATTAATGTAATCGAGGAGAGGGATGAGAGTACCGAGGTGCATGAGCTCGCATGCATTGATGGTAAGGACCTTGAGCTTCGGCAGCATCTCGACGATGACTCCAGTGAGCTTTAGATCCAGGTACGGGATATGGCTCAGCTCGAGCTGGCGGATATAACTACCATGTTGTGCAAGACCGCGGACTATTTCATGTCAGCTATGAATTGCATGAAGATCGAGGAATCGGCATCATACCCATGCCCGAAAGGTGGGAAAGTTGAGCGAAGTACTTTCGCTGGTTGCGCCTGTTGGCTTCACTGACGCTCTGAGTTTTCTGCATCGCCCGTTCCCAATTGTCATATTCGCTTGCTAGCTCGGCGTCGCGAGGGATGCGATCGAGCGTCTGATTGTCCCAGACGCCCGTATCGCAGAGCTTGACTGCCTCCAAGGCCATTCGCCGCCCTTGGCCTCTGGGCCAGGTGTCCTCAATCTCGTGCGCAGTCCAAGCGGGGTCATACTCTTCCGGGTAGTAGAGCACATCGCAGGACGACCAGTTACCACGGCCAGTGACCATAAGGTACGATCCTGGAACCAATATTTGAGGATGAGCGGCGTCTTGGAACATGGTATTAAGTAACTCAGGGTCCCAATCGCAGAACCCCATAGTATCGGGATCACGAAGGTCCCAGACCCGCTGACTGCCCGTCAATTGCTGTACTGGCGTCTAGGAAACTCTGGAAAGACTTACCACTCGATCAAAGAAGGTAGCCCGCATGCTGCGAGACACAGAAGCCAGCATCTTAACATTGTCATAACTGAGGAAGGGGAGCATGTCGTCCACAGTGATAGCGAAGAGCCGTTCAGAGATACGGCATCTCTTCGGGTCAGGGGGCGTGTAACTCTGCATAGGTATGTTAGATGGATTAGATAAGGAAGGAGATGACAACCTACGGTACGCATTAGGCCCTGCTTCTGTTCTTTGCGAACCTCTCGCCGGAGCATGTTCCACTCCTTCTTCATGGGCTGACCGGAAAAGACGACCATCTCATCCCCTCCAAAAATGGCGTTAGTGACTAGCTTTGCCTGAAGCTTTAGGAACTTTTTCTCCTCTGCGGCCTCAGCTTGAGTCGGCGCGGCAAGTAGAACCATGGGCGAGAAGCCCTTGGCCCGCTTGAATTGAGCGGTTATCTTAACCATCGTTATTGGATAGGGTGAGTGCAGGCTGGTTGGATAAGAGAACGGTCAGTCACGCTCTGTCAGACCAAGAAGTGGGGATAAGTTGGGAGGCGGGGGGGAATGTGCCGAAGTAGAGAAAGGAAGGACGTGACAGATGGGTGCTGATCTAGAATAGTGGAAGGCGGTAGAGTCGATGGGAGTCTTGGGTATCTTACTGACAGTTAGGTGGAGGGAGAGATTAGTATCTTTCGAGTCAAAGATCCCAAGGTAAGAGCTGTAGGAGTTGACAGCTAAGCACAAGGCGGCCAACGGCAGGCGAAGTATATCGTGTGCCGAGGGAATGAGAATCGATGCAGGGGAGAGTTTAGATCTGGAAGATGAGTTGGGGATATCGGGGATGAGAGTGTCTGTGAATACGGCAGGTAAGGAAGGGAGAGAGACAGGTGAATGGTTCAAAAGCCGATGTCGAGGAGTTGAGACTAGGGAAAGTCAAGGGCAAGATGCGATGTTCGGGTAAGCGAACCAAAACCTATTTGGCTAGAGCGTGGCCGTCATAAAGGCGAACAGGTAGGTGCTGGATGGCGTGTTAGTCTGTTGGAAAGACCTAGTGTTGGGAGGACGACTTCGATTCGAGGAAGGAAGCAAGGATAGGTTGAGTTCTGAGTTAGTGGTTCAAGATAAAGTCACTCACAGAGAGTAAATTAGGGAGGCATGTTTATGGGATAAGAGAACTTGCCGGTACTGTGAATCAGGAAAGTGTACGCATTCAAGTGCTGGAACGTTGAGCCTATTGACTGTGGAGATATAATACTGATTCACAGACCCAATAGTCGGCTCTTGCTCAACCGACAATCAGTGAATACCTCGTAACGACATTGTGTTACTGACGGTGAACAAGACGGGGTCGGGAACCCGGAGAGAGGCTGGTGCTGGTCCGGCAGTCAGGTCTTTCACGTTGAACACGGGCTGTTGCCCCTAAAGTACTGATGCTGAACTGTTAGGGGCTATGGCTGTTGAATTGAAGGTCCAGAGCTCATGAGTGACCGAAAATGGCTTCTCATTGCAGGCAGGGGTTCTGAGTGGTAAACGAGTATCGATCGTGGATGACCGGCACTTCCATTCTGTCGGCCCCTAAAATTCGCGTCCGAACCCATTTCATGAACAATACCTACCCCCTGTCAGTTTGAAGAGATTGGCCTTCAGACACCTCTGGATTGCGTACCTGTTGTTTGCCAATAAGACTTATCGAAAGGTGCCACGCCCGTCCAGGGCCAGAGCCAGGAACTGGCCTCATTGCAGATAAACACGGCGGAAAGAGCCCTAGCCTACCAACGAGAAAGGCCCAGCTTTAAAGATAGAATATATGAGGATAACATAGTGCAACAAATGCCTTGAGACTGATGAAAAACCATCGGAGGAACAAGCACGTCGGCAATTTCGGCCCAGGACATGTCGCTCCATTGGGTACGAAATATGTCAGACTCGGCCAGAAGAGCCTGTTCAGACAGGGCAGGCCGGAAAAAAATGGAATAAGTCCAGAGAATACTCAAGACAGGAACATTGGGTATGATGAACGGAGGGGCAATTGAATGACCTGTTGGCGTTCAGGCTATCATCCCTGAACCGGGCCATGTAAATAGAGCAAGTCGGATGTGTTGTTATTGAAACGGTCGTAAGTGATGTCGTCCACGCTATAGGCAAGGAATGAGTAGCAAGACCAGCAAGACCGTATCAAATGCTGAATTTAGAAGCCTGTCTGACAGACCCAGTAGAAGCTGCTTCAATTCGGGTTTGATGGAAGTTAGATTCCTTACTTGACTTTCCAACCTGCCGTCGACAATTGCCCGCTGCCTCCTGACGTTGGTCGAAAGACTCTGGAGCGATGCGCATCTGGACCCGGTGAATCCGGGACCACGGAAGACGGCTCGTAATGCGACCCCGAACGACAATCGACTCTGTCATTCGACCTGCCTTCGTCATGTGCCGTCATGTGCAAAGTTGCATGAGGTTCCTCTCGGTGTCCGTGAGACATCATCAAAGCCGGACCCATTGACGAAGACTCCCAGGGGTCGGGGACCACGCACTCCTGTAGACCAGGGATCGATGCCGACACTGATCAAAAGATCCTGGGGTACATGCTGCGGCTCAGGAGCATCCCCGTCAGGTCCTATGACGACGTTTGTTTTGTTCCCGAGTCAGCGTCAACCTCACGTCGGCTGTCCCGAGAGTTGAGGCATGGGACGAACCTGTCTCAAGACGATTTCAGGTTCGACGGCCAGTGCATGTCGGTGCCCGACCAGAATTGACATTAAAAGCCGATACTCGTATGACTACTCTGCTCCCGTGTAAGTGCTTGAAAAGATCACCCGAATCCGAAACAGCGGCAGCCCCAATCCAGGGATCTAGCCGCTCACAAGACCCGAGTGCGACGTGACAAAAGCACTCGTAGAAACATAAACGACGACGTACTGTTACACTTTGGCAGGAGAAAATCACATCATTTTCAAGAGACGAAACAAGTCAATCGAAATCATGGAGAATTTGACGACTGGACTGCGGCTTGTGCTATTTCATCGTTGGGTCTGACCAAAAAAGGGTCATAGTAGTAGACTGACCTTATTTCCCACACATGTACTCACAGTGGTCCACACTCAAGACCAGCATGGCGCAGTTGTAGGTGTTTGCCGTGAGAGCGACTCCTTCGGCCGTCTGGGTCCGGCGGCATAGAGATCACAAGCGATGGCCAGCCAGAAGATAGTGCATCCTACACAGCCAATGCTGGCTGACGTTATTTCGACTCGGAGGAGGCTGGCTGCTGTCGGCATGCGATTATCAGCCCGAGGCGAGATGGCACCGCTGTGTGTTCGACCCAAGCGGGTGTCAAAGATATCGGTCATGTTCGGCCGACGGCTGATTTGGGCTGGCTGCATGTCGCAAGTAAGACATTTGAGCCGGAAGAGGCGGAAGTGCAAACGACAACAAGGTTGAGCAAGCGGCATCGCGATGGCGCCGAGCTTCAGAAAGCCAGAGGGTGGTGGTGGCACCATGTGGCGGGGTGGAGGTCGACGTGTAAATCATGCACACATGACCGCCTTTTTGGGCTGCGACTGGCAACGATCCGAAGGCCGAAGATCTGTTGTCACCTAGTGGGTTGGATGGCTGCGGCAACTTGCGCGCAGTAGCAACCTTGAAGATGGAGGGTGGGATGATAGATGCGATGTTCCATGCCATGTGGTGGGCACGAGTCAAGCTGGCGAGGGGACTGGAGATCATGCAGAGGATCTATTGTCGTTCCCAGTTGGCATCTTTGTCACCTCAAGCTTGGAAGACCACTCAGGGTCCAGCGCGGACGTCTGGTGAACATCTTCGTGGTACGCGGGCATGGTTCGTCCAACCGTCGACCTGGCTTGGCCTTGCTACAAGGACCCCCGTACCATCGCGCGATTGTGAGTGGGTGTCCTGGTGTCGAGATCTGTCGTGAGACTGCAGCTGGGTAAGACCATGTTCGGTCGAGGTGGGTCACCAAGGACAAAGGGCGGCAAAAGTTAACGTGTTGCCGACCACTTGTGTTGCCGATAAATGAGGTAGTCGTCATGGCATGTTGGATCACACGCAGGCTTTGGGCAGCGGGCAGTGGACAGCAAGGCTGGCTAGTAACGCTTGTGGATGGATGAGGGGTGCCAGGTGGTCAGGCTGACGATGATGATAGAGGAACGCGCAAGACGCAATGCGATGGAGGGGATGAGAACATTACGACATGGTGGGGGTGGATAGTTCTTTCCCCAGGGAACATGCATCCCAACAGATCGTAGGAGGAGCAGTTCGTGGGTTACAGTTCACAGGTCACAGTTTTCCAATCATCCTGGTCCCTCCTAGTCCCATGTCGATGGTGCCTGCCTTCACCGCCCGGGGGGGGGGGGGGGGGGGCAGGAAAGAGCAGAACAGGGCGGTGCAGGCGTAATAAACAGGGCGATCCAGTTGAAGTTGAGCCTTCAGGCGGCAAGCGAATTGTGGTGAAGTGGTTTGTGGAGGGGCATCAACTGAGCAATGAGTTGGCTTTTGGACCCCGCCGTCCCAGGCGGTTCCTTGCAGTCAGGTTCTGGCAAGCAAGCACCACGGCCTCACAGCGAAAGCGGCGAGGCAGCCTGACCCAGACTTGAGGTGCAGCCCACCGCATGAAAAACAGCAGATCGCGGCCATGGAAATCCCAGCATAGCATTGTTGACGGGTGTTGGTGTCACCGACTCGGAGCGTCGATGACTTCAGATGGTTACCTGGGGCTGGACATTCCGTGCCCTACCAACGTATCTTTACCTGAGCCGGCTAACATGTGCCCAAGTAGACTTTTCAAGATCGACATCTGCTTCATGCGCTTTGTCCTGCGATTATACCTTTTCCCCCTCCAAAGGAACCCTGCCACGAGATGCGCGTCACGCGCCATTCGTGTTGACTTCCGAGCCACAGCGACAGGCAGGATAACTAGACCACACCGCATTCAAACAGGAACCACTCTGACCAACGAACACGAGCAAATCGCCTCCATCGTCCTGCAGGTGGAGGTGGATGTGGCGATGGTTGCGGTGCAGTAAGTAACGCTGGACAAGAAGGAGGCGGGTGTGGAAGAAAAAAAAAACCCACCACGAAAAAATCAGTTCGAATCCTTGGGCGTCGCCGATGACTCTGAAGTCTCGGCTTCACGATGTGATTGCGACAGAGCGGCTCCCGGGAGGGCGACGAAGGTCCAATAGTCGGGCACGGTGGGAACGTGGGCGATCAGCTGTCGAAATTGAGTGCTTGGCTCGGCCCTGTCCTGGCACTCATCGCGCATCTCTGCAGGTTGTTGGCCCGGAAGGGTCCGTAATAATTTACCTTACCGTCCTGGTCCTTATAATTAGTGGCAGGCTAGGAGACATTGTTTGAGATGGGACATTTCCCACGCTCCTCCTTGGTGTCACAGGTTGGGGGTCTAGATGTGGCGGCTGGGACAAGGGCCAACGTCAGTTATATTCGGAAACCGGCCTTCATCTCGCTGGGGAATCTTGCTGCCATCGGAAGGGCATGGTCTGCCGGAAAAGCGAGATGTGAATATGATCTGCGAAATATCGGCTTGCTCCTGAGAATCTCCGTGATCCCCGTATCGTCCTGACGGCGCTCACTGGCGTCCCTCGCGTGTTCAAGGGTCAGACCCTGAGCGGCAGCTAGGGGGGGTGCAGGCCAGGATGATGGGGCGCCAAAACATGGATCCAAATGCCAAGCCGAGTGGATCACGATTGATTGCTTTTTTCGCCAATGGGCCCCAGTTGCCCAGCGAAGACCCCAAGGTGCAGCCATTTCCATTTTGCCCAGGCTGTCAAGGTGCAAGCTAGCGAATCCCAGTTTCGATGCTGTACTTGTACTGTGTGAAGGTGGGCCGGTATCGCTGACATCGACATTGCCTATCCAACGTCTAGCCACCCATCTTCAGTGCAAATCAGTGCTGATCGTGATACTGAAGGCACAGCGACTCGGAGAAGCGCCTACGGTCTCGGGCAGACAAACCCCTCCGTGCTATTCCGGGTCCAGACAAGCCGCGCAGGTGATCGGCAATCCAGAGATTGATAGGGCTCGGCAGAGAGGACTCGCGGCCTGTTGATATTCCCCAACCTGGACCAGAGGACGACTCTTGTCTCGCTGTCTCGGGGGGCGGTCTGGTCAGGGTGGGTGGATGGAACAGTAGAAGTCAGAATGTTCACCCAGCTCACCCACACTTTGGGTCACATGGCGATGGGGAGAATGCGACTAGCCCTTTAGTGGTTCGACGAATTCCGCCCTCGCCCTATCAATTCGTAGGCTGCAAGTCACCGCAGGAACCGAACGAGCTGCTTGCTTGCTGAGTTTCGCGGGATCATGGTGGGTGGTTTGTGGTCGTGGCCTGTGGGTAGAAGCGGCACGATCGCTCAGCTTTCTCAACAGAGATGCGCCCATTTGATGTACATTTGTTGAATGAGACGACGAGCAACGGCACTCTGTGTAGATCTCGGTGTTCCCAAAGCTTCATTGATTCGCGTTTGGCATGCCGGTACTTCGCCTGTGATCACGTCGTCGGTAGAGGGTCGCTACGGTGCAGTTATACAGTGCAAGTTTCGCTTGCAGCTTGCATCAGTGGCCCACCCTGTTGCCTCAGAACTGGGCTGGGCTGGACAAAAAGAGGACGAGAAGCGTTTAGTGCTCGATTTGTGCTGTCAAGCTTCGGCCTTAGTGGTGGAGGCCCTGCATCAGCTTGTGGCCTGGCCTGGCTTGGGCTGCCTGAGCACTGCCGTCGCAACGTCTTTTCGCTGGGCCAGCCTGAGGCCACAGGTACGGCGTGGTCAATGGGTAATGCACAAGAATGGAGCCCCTTACACAACGCACCTCATGTCATGAAGCAGGGTGACGTCGCTTGCCGCAGACATCACGCGAGGCGGCCAAGCGGCATTCAGTGTGGATGGACGACACACCATATCGACGACGGATGGTGTGTGTGGTGCGGTGCGGGCTGGTACGGAATTAATGTAGATGGATGAATAGGATTAGGTATCCGGTACACAACCTCTGCATACCGCCACAACTAACCGATGCCTAGGTACAAGTAGTTCCATTTCGTGATGAACGACAGCGGCTGACGAATATGACCCCCTTTCGAATCCTCCCTCGCCTCTCGTCTCTTTCGCAGCGCGCCCCAACTTGGTCTGGGGTCGGTGTCAATCTGAATTTGTCTCCTCCCCTGATACAATAAAATATTACTCAGGTGGAAATCATGACAGTGCGCGCGTGCGTGCCTGATCGAGGCAGGAGAGACCGATAGTCAGGCTAATGATGCCGTTCGCTGAAACACGTCGACACAGTTGTCGAAAGGTTCAGAGATTGGGAAGCGGCAACCTGTGAAAATGCTCGTATCCCTGCCCGTCCTGCGTCGCGCCGGACGGGTCTTGCAATTTGCGACCCACTCGCTTATGACAGCACAGGCCACCCAGCGCAAGCCCAACCCGGCAACGACAGGGAAGACAGGGGCAGCTGGGGCCAGGATCTATGGATTGGGGGGGGGAGGGGCCGCTAGGGAAGCTCCTGCCAATGCTCCGTCGCGGCGGCCCCACCTGCATTCACTTCAACTCCCAGTCATGTATCTCCAAAGCATGGTCACGGTCACGGTCACGGTCACGGCAAGGGAAAGCCAGGGAAGTTACACTCCTGAACCACAGGCCACCAGTCCCACGGCCTCTGTCTAGTCAGGGTCCCTCTCGCGCCGCGCCAGAGTCACTGTGACTTTTCTCAGACCACCACTAATCCAACCCGAGCCCGGCCCCCATTTCGCCCATCTCGCCCATCTCGCCCATTTGCCCATCGCCGTGTCAGCGGCAGAGGCAGAGACCACCAGAAGCCCCCTGCGCTCGCCATCCTCGATTTGGTGGACGACTGGACGCCCTCCTCTCGCACACCCTGGCTGAGCACTCGTAGGGCAGGGCACGGCAAATAAGTATCCGCTGCCTTCCGTCCTCTTCTTTTTCTTCTCTCCTCCTTCCCTTCTTCTCACAGCCCGGTTCAACAGTAATTCTTTTTACTGCTTTCTTTCCACCCCGAGAAGTCTATTTCATTGTGATACCCGAGTCTCGACTCAAACTCTTAGATACCCAACCCAATATCCGGCTTCTCGCACGATACCCCATTCCACAAACCCACCCCTTCAACCAAAACAAAATAGCAAAATGGCCGAGGAACAGAAGCCCATCGCCGTTGAGGCCCCCAAGGAGGAGATCACCACTCCCGCCGTTGCGCCTGCCGTTGAGGCCCCTATCGTTGAGGCTCCCGTCGAGGCCAAGCCTGTCGAGGCCACCGAGGCTGCTCCCGTTGCCACCACTACTGAGGCTGCCACCACGACCGAGACTCCCGCCGAGGCCGCCACTACTGAGGCTACTGCCGCGCCTGCCGCTGAGGAGGTCAAGGAAGAGGTCGTTCCCGTCGAAGAGGGCCAGCTTGAGCACAAGGGCCTGAACTTCCCCAAGTACGTCTAATGCTTCTAGGCTTCGTATGCTGAGTGCTAACCAAGTCAGGAACTTCATCTACTCGAAGCAATTCTTCTGGTTCGGCTCTGACGCTCTCGAGCCTTCCACTCTCTCCCACTACCGCCGCAGCGAGAAGAACGTTGAGACCGGTCGCAACACCACCGCCTGGGCCTCCCAGACCGGCAAGGGTCTCCTCTTCTTCGGCGAGAAGGCCAGCCCCGTTGGCGTCATCAACCTGGTATGTCTGTTTCTGATGTTGCTATCGAACACGTCTAATGTTTTCCAGTCTGAGGCCAGCGAGCCTGTCACCGACGGCCCCAACAAGTTCTTCTTCACTGCCAAGGGCCACAAGCACGCCTTCAAGGCCACCAGCACCGTCGAGCGCGACAACTGGGTCGAGCAGCTGAAGCTCAAGATCTCTGAGGCCAAGGAGCTCGCCAGCACTGTCCCCGAGACCGAGACCTACAAGGCCACCCTCGAGACCTTCAAGCCTAGCGTCCCTGCCCCCGCTGCCAAGAAGGAGGAGGACAAGCCCGCTGAGGTCGTCGCTCCCGCCACTGAGACCCCCGCCGTTGTCGAGCCTGTCGCTGCCGCCGAGACCCCCGCCACCGAGGAGGCCGTCAAGGAGGAGAAGAAGGAGCGCCGCTCTGCCAGCCGCAAGCGCGGCAGCATTTTCGGCAACCTGCTCGGCAAGAAGGAGGAGAAGCCCGCCGAGGCCACCACTCCCACCGAGACTCCCGCCGCCGAAACTCCCATCGCCGCCGCTGAGTCCACCACCGAGCCCGCCGCCCCTGTCACCGAGGCTGCTCCCGTCACTGAGACTGCTCCCGCCCCCGCCGGGGTTGAGACTCCCGCTGAGGAGAAGCCCGCTCCCCCCACCAAGCGCAACAGCATCTTCGGTGTCTTCGGTAAGAAGGAGAAGAAGGCTGCTGAGGCTGAGGCCTCCTCCACCCCTGCCAAGGAGACTGAGGTCGCCCCTGTCGCTCAGGACGCCCCCGTCATTCCCCAGGTCGAGACCACCACTCCCCTGGCCGTCGAGGTTGCCAGCCCCGCCACCGTTCCTGCCGAGTCGACCGAGGCCACCCCGGCCGCCGTTGTCGAGCCCAAGAAGGAGGCCAAGGCCGAGAAGCGCAAGTCTTCCCTGCCCTTCGCCTTCGGCAAGAAGGAGAAGTCCCCTGCTACCTCTGACGAAGAGGGTGACAAGCCTGAGAAGACTGGCCCCTTCTCCAAGCTCCGTGCCACCATCAAGGGCCGCGGCAAGTCCCCCGTCGGCGAGAAGAAGCCCCTCGACAAGACCGCCGAGGACAAGACTGAGACTCCGGCTGAGGCCCCCGCTGCCGAGGCCCCTGCCTCTGGCTCTGAGGCCCCCAAGCTTCCTGAGGAGCCCGTCAACAAGCCTGAGCCTGTTGCCGGCTCCACCCCCGTCGTCACTGCTGCCGCTTAGAGCGCTCGCTTCAGTATGCCGCTTCGGAGGTCTCAAATCTGACCATGGCTGCAAGTTTGTTTTCACGCATTAGTTCGACATCGCAAGAGCAACGACGCAACACATCACGCCAACGGTTTTGGTCGGGAATCGGATCTGCATTTCGAAGATACCCCGTCAAAAATTGGTTCTCTGATACCCTTTCCTATTTTTGTTTTTATGCATTCGCATTGGCAGAGGGCGAGCATCAGGCGACAGCCTGGTCTCGACTTTGGCCTATTCTGCCGTATCACGCCAGGTCTGGCTTTCGTTGTTTTGTTTTTGCCGTATCGACACCTGCCTTCGTGCTTTGATACCCCGTATACCCGTCGTTTCGAGACAATCATGAACACGAAAAACCCACAAAAAAACTTCAAAAACGAATGGATTCTCGTTTCTCTTCAAAGGTGGTCGGCTGCTTGGTTCAAGACTTTGAGACCGGTTGGGAATATTCAGTCGGATTTCAGAGGGTTGAGCATAGGGTAGGGTGACGCCGTTGGGCGGGGATGGGGAGGCTTTTCGGGTTGCTACAGGCTGTCTGTGTCTGCCACTAGGGTCGACGTCGAGCCGGAAGCATTCGCACAGTAATAATTAATAGAGCTCTTGCGTGTTGGAATTGTTTTACCGTGCAAATGTCGAGTACGTGATGCTTGCGAGTTGGCCTTCATATCGGCACAGACGTGGCCTGGGAGCGGCATTCGTTACTTTAGGTACTATAAAGTTCCTCGTTCAAACTGACGCAGAGAGCATGATTTCTCCGATGTGCTTCGCCTAGCAGAGAAATTAAGCGAAGGCTGTGTGGCATCGCCTCGTGTCGTTGAAGAAGCCAAGATCATTCGTTCAGCCAAGACGGTGGTATGATCGAACGTTCTTATTGTGTTGCGGCTCTGAGGTGATGTTGATTTTGCCAGCTGCGAAGCTTGGCGCTCCCAGCCTAGACACGCCAGGGCACTGTCAGGCTGAACTGCCGCGCGGTGACCCACCCGTACCGTACTACAGAGCTCCACTTGGACTGACTGGAGCGCTGGAGCTGCCAGAGCTGATCCTGAGCCAACCACCAAGTCCAACAACGAACGACATTCTCCGTCATTACACAATCGTCACCACCGCCAAAATGAACAGCTTCCGCGCCAACAGGCTAGTAATCCCACGAGCCAATGCTCTCCTCAAAGCTGCAACACGGTAGGCAAGATCGTGAGCCATCCAAAATACATCGCATCTGACGCCCTGTAAGCCAGAATGTAGCTCCCATCTCCGCCGCCATTACGGCACTGGCAATGCCCCTCCCCGTCCGCAGCTTCCACGCCACGCCCGCGACCCTCAAGAAGTCGAAAGCCAAGAAGATGGTCGAGCAAGAAGAACACAACCCCTCATCATCCCCATCATCCTCCTCCCGTGCCTCGGCCACCGCCCCCGCCGCCGACCACGACGACGACCCCGAAGCCGCCAGGCACCCCAAGCCCGACCCCGCCGACCCCCTGAACACGGATGATCTCACCTCCCGCTGGACCGCCCTCGACACGCACTTCCGAGACGCCCTCCGCCGCCTCGCCACCGGCGGCCGCTTCAACCCAGACTCCATCGGCGCCCTCCCCGTGGCCCCCAACCCCAAATCCCCTGAGCACTTCCCCCTGCGGGAGCTCGCCCAGGTCGTCCCCAAGGGCGGCCGCACCGTCTCCCTGCTCGCCCACGACAAGGCGCACCTCAAGCCCATCTCCGACGCCGTCCAGGCGAGCCCGGACTTCAACCAGCAGCCGCAGCTCAGCCCGGACAATGACCTCGAGCTGCTGCTCAAGGTCGAGCCCGAGCGCAAGGAGGACCTCGTCGCCAAAGCAAAGGCGCTGACGCAGGCGTGGCGGGAGAGGGTGCGCCATGCGAGCGACCGCAGGAAGAAGGTCGTTGCCAAGTGGGCTATGCAGAAGGAGATCGGGCCCGATCTGCGCAAGAAGATTGACACGGAGGCGCAGAAGAAGCAGAATAAGGTCATGGAGGGGATTGACCAGCTCGAGAAGCAGACTCTCCAACGGTTCAAGTAGGTAGAGCGTGACACACACGCCACGCCGTGTAAGATAGGGACAAGGATGTATGTGACAATTGGATGGAGTTTGATGCCCAGATGGCAAGGCCTTGAATATGCCTTCTAAAAAGAAAAACCCAGACCCCAATTATGATGTACAATGGGTGTGCAATCCATAACAGACAGTACAGCGAGGGCCTCTGCCCCAGATGTTATACAGAGACTTTTCAAATCCTTTACTTTTTAAGCCTGCGCCTTCTTGCCCTGCTGCCCGGCGGTGCCCTTCTTCGATGCGACGAGCTGCTTCACCTTGGCCTCGAAGCTCTCAATGTCCTTCTCGCGGTACGTTGAATCCTTGAGATGCGCGTTCCTCGCAATGTCGACAGGCTTTTTGGCCTCGCTGTACTGCGGCTTCTCGTACTCGCCCTTGACGGCCCGCTGCAGAATGACCTTTTGCACGGCCTCCTCGGCAGCCTCGATCTTGAGCTCGGGCTCGCTCGCCACAAAGTGCGCCTTCTCCTCGGGCGTGTCGAAGAAGAGCATGCCGTCCTTCTCCCTCTTGAGCTCCTTCGCCGTCCACTCCGGGACGCCAAAGCAGCGCGGCTCAAAGGGCTTCGCGCCGCCGAGGATGCGCAGGTTCTGCATGACGGTTTCGACCTTGGCGCGGTCGCCGTCGGAGGCGACGGCGGGGCCATAGCCCGTGAGGGACTCGATCGTCACGGCGCCGGGCGTGAAGACGGTCGCCTCGCCGAACTGCAGACCGTCGGCGTACGCCTGCTCCCGCTCCGTCGCCGGCACAAAGTACCGATCCAGCGACCGCTGGTTCATCTGATTGTCGCCCTCCACGTCCCGATCGCCGCCAGCCCTGTCACCGCGTCCGCGTCCGCGACCGCCACGACCTCCGCGGCCACGACCTCCGCGACCACGTCCACCACGGCCACGCATGCCGCCGCCGCCCCGTCCGCCAAAGCCTCCTCCCCGTCCCTCAAACCCGCCTCCGCGTCCACCAAACCCACCCCGGCTGCGGAAACCCCCCCTACCCGCGCCTCCACGACCCCCAAACCCGGCAGGCGCCTGCACGACTCCCGCGCCACCCTCCCTCGGCACGCTCCTCAGCCCAATAACGTTCAGCGGCGTCTTCTGCTCGACGCCCCGTCCGCGGAAGCTCCTCGCGTCACTGAGGCCGCCGCGCCCCGACGCCCCGCGGAGCAGGCTGCTGATCTCGCTCGCTGCGGCCCTCGACCGCGACCGCCCGTCCACGGGCTTTCCGGCGTTGTTGCTGCTGCCGTTGCTGCTGCTGCTCTCCTCGAAGAAGAAGCCCGTCGTGGAGAATTGGCGGATGCAGGTCGCTACTGCGTCGCGTGTGCGCTGGGCTTCGAGGCGCGTGCGGCCCGTGGCCGATCGGAGTGTCGAGTGCATTATTTCTTTCTTGCTTTCGGTTTTTTTCCCTGTGGTTCCTCCGGCGTCCGCAGCCCCTTCGGCAGAGTGGAAAGGGTGAATTGGTCGGGCTGAGTGTGTTGTGGCTTTGTGCCGTGGGCTGGACAGGAGTCAGGAGAATGGCAAGCTCATGCGTTGAGGTTCGAGCTTGGGAGAGGTGTGCAAATTGTTACTCATTAGGTAAGCGGGTCTCGCGATAGCGGACCTTATCGCTCAATACTAACCTGACAACAGCGACGAGCTATTTCAATCTCCTGGCTGTCGTTGTTCACTCAGGCAAGGTGTGCTGCTTAGAGGAATCATTGTATCAATATCATTAGCCTTGAGAGCGTCAATTGCGCGGGACTTCAGCTCTGCGACTGTGAAGAGCTGGCAAGACCTACATGTGTCCATGCTCCTCGTATTCTTAGCAACCAAGTATTAGACGTGTCCTAATATCAAACATATTTCGACACTCGATCACTGCAATTCCCTGCTACTTTTGTCGTGATCGTCTGTATCGTGTTCTCTAGCGACCGAGGTATTATGCTCCAAATGTTCAAAAACGCCAAGACCAGGCTGGTGCCCGCTCCCCCCAGCCCACCAGGCCGTATGCTATCGCGAATCGCTCCAAGTGACTATCTTCGTCCACAGTCCGTTTCCCAACGGATCATGCCATGGTGTCAGTACCTTAATCTCTCCGAGAAACCCAATGTCGCTCATGCTTCTTTTGAAGAAGAAAAACCCTCCTGGAACGCCTTTCCGTGTATCCTACCAGCCTCTGGCCCTCTGTCGGCCAGGGAGGAGGGTAGTGAAATTGTAGTAAGCCAGGCGCTTTGATCGGGCATTGCCCAACAATGCTCCCATTGTCAACTCCTCGCTCGATTGCGTCGATTCTATAACCTCTACCGCAAGAGGATCTCGTCACCAGAAGTCAAGGAACGCGGTAAGCCCAATCAGTCCTCCGTCGTCAGCTTGCTGTATTTGGAGACAAGCTCATTCATCTTGGCCGTCAGATCGGGTATTCTAAACGGTTTCGATATTACATCATCCTGATACTCTCGTTAGTTGGGGTCATGTGTACAAGAGAATTTGGAAACCTACAATGCCAGCAGCCTTGGCGTCCTCAATCTGCTCGGGTCGAGCGTATGCTGTGACGGCAATGATGGGGATGTGGTTGATGAGAACACCGTCTCGTTCAAGTTCACGAATTCGCCTCGCGCATGTCATACCGTCCATGACCGGCATCTCGAGATCCATCAAGATGACACTCAGATGGTAACCAGCTCCCTCTTGGCCTGTCCAGAAACGGCACTTCTTCAAGGCATCCAACGCCTCACCGCCGTGATTGGCTACATGCGTGACGTTTCCACAGTTCTTCAACTGCCGCTGCAAAACCTTTTGATTGACAATGTTGTCCTCAACAATAAGGACATCGTGACCCGTCTTGGATGGGGTTGGACCGGCTGCAGGCACGGGCCCCGGAGACGATGAAGCATCCGTCGGCGGGCGGTGAGACGGACGACGGATCATTTTGGTCGGTGGTGGAGGTGTCGTGGGCGTCGAGCCCCTGCCGGGCCGAGCCGCGCGGTTTGCTGGGACGCTGGACTCTTCCATCGGCGTGGCCGTTTTACGGCACTTGACGAAGAAAGAAAACGTGCTGCCAAGACCCTCTTTCGAGACCACACCAATCTGGCCGCCTTGCAACTCCGTCAGCATGCGGGAGATGAAGAGACCAAGGCCAGAGCCGCCGTATTGCACATGTGTGCGTGGCGACGCCTGAGAGAACCTCTGGAATAGGATCTTTTTCTCTTCCTCCCGCAAGCCGGGGCCGGTATCTTGAACAGAGAAATGCAGGTTCATCTCATCGCCATCACCCCAATCCTTGTCGCTGCTAGTCAGATTGCGTAGATCGTCTCTGCGGGTCGGGAAGTAAAGCGAGGTTTCCTTCACCTCAGCAAGGTCTCGGGACGCCGTAAGGGTCAGGGAGATCCGGCGCTCTTTGCGGTTTTGCGTAAATTTGATAGCATTAGTCATTAGATTGATCAGTACTTGTCGAAGTCGTGAAGGGTCAAGTCTGACCCATTCAATGCCGTAATCGGTGTACGCCGGGAGCGTGCTAAACTGCAGCTCAATATCGTGCGCCTGGACCTCGGCTTCAAACATCTTGAGGACGTTCTCGACAATATTGACAGGATGAGTGTCGACTGGTGTGACTAGAAGAAGCTGTGAATCAAGCTTAGAAAGCGTGAGAATATCGTCGACGATACGGTGCTGGTGGCTCGCGCAGAGGTTGATAGTATTGGCCGCTTCTGTGCAGACGTCTAAGAGTGCTTGAACAGGCTGAATGTCTGGGTGATCGCGATAGCGGGCTGTCGTGTTCGCGATCTCGTCGGCGCACTGCAGAATGGCGCTCAGAGGGTTTCGCATCTCGTGACTCGTAATGTCAATGAAGTTCTCCTGCTGGCGCTTCAGCTCGACGGCCTCTTCTCTGCGCTGCATCTGGAAGGCCTCGGCCCACTTCTGCGACGAGATGTCGGTGATACAGCCGAAGATGCTCTTCAGGTCTCCTCCTTCGTCTCTTTCGGGGAAAGCGCTCATCAGCACCCACGTATCGATAGTGTTGTCGCCGTTTTGGCGGCTACACTTGAATCTGAATTCATGCGTGATGGCCACCTTATCTGTGAGGAGCGCCTGCCATACCATCTCTACGCCGGCGCGGTCTTCATCCCGGATGCTCTGCATCCACGTGTCCGTGCTGTCCTCTCCTCGGGGATGGCGGGAAATCTGCCACCAAGTATCGTTGGCAAAATTGAACTGTCCCGAACCATTGGCGATGAACATGCCGACGGGCGCAAACTCGGCCATGCGGGTGAATTTGTACTCGCTCTCGACGGCTTCTTGAGTCCTCAGCATAAGCTCCGTTCGTAGCTCTTCGCGGTCGAGTGCGGCGAGTCTGGCGGCACGCTGCCCTCGCTTGATCTCCTCTTCGAAGAGAACAACAGAAGCCAGCGAGGTCGCAAGCTGTCGAGAGAGTAGGTGGATGAAGAGCTGGTAGTCATCGTCGTAGGGGCGGCGAGGGTTGGTGCCCATCACAATGAATCCAACCACGGAATCCCCCGCCGTTGTCGGGTGGACTGGGAGGATCACTACCGTCCTCGACGCATCCCCGAACCCTCGCCAACCGATTCCATCGATGAGGTCGAGTGGCAGCGTGCCTGCCGCAGCTGAGAGTACGACGGGGGCGCCGTGCATCGACATCGATTGTCGCATGTAGGGAGCGAACCCTTCGTCCGACGCCCTGAGGTTCAGGTCGGCAATGGCAGCAGGGTGGTCTTCGCTGATGCCAATTGCACCCTCAAGTTGGAGCAGAGGGGGGTGCGCGACGCTGCCAGAGTGCATCGAAGACATTTCGCTTTCGCCGTCTTCCTTGACCGAGTATACCAGTGCGAAGGGGATGTCGAGATCATTGAATTCGAGGCCTTCACGCACGCGTGGCCAGAAGCTTCGGACATCCCGAGCTGCTGCCGTCTTCTCGCCTACTTCTCGTAACGTAAGCATGCGTCGTTCGTTCACCTTCCGCCTGGTGTTCTCAAACGCAGGATTGTAAATGCCGACAACCTCGCCCTCACTGCCGACGAGCGGCACAAGGGACCAGGAAAAGAACGCCTCTTCGACGAACCCGTGACGGTCAATGAAAAGTTGATTGTCGTTTTTGAGAGTGGATTGTCCAGAGTCCCACGCACTCTGCATGATCGGCTGCAGGTCATCCCAGATTTCGCTCCATGCGTCGGCATAGCGCGCGCCCATGAGAGAAGGGTGCTTCTGGCCGGCCAGCTCAATGTACGCTTCGTTATAGATGGTGACGAATTCAGGACCCCAGTACATGGCAGCAGGGTGCGGGCTGCCCATGACCATATTGGCCATGGCCCTGAGGTCAGCGCTCCAGTACTCTATCGGTCCCAGTGATGTTGCGCCCCAATCGGTGTTCCGTGCGAAGAGAATATGCTCGTTGAGCTCGGGTGTCAGGGTAATCCGAGTCCAGTCGAACGAAGGTCGAACCAAGCCCGCTTTGAAGACATGCTGCGTGAACTCGTCGCTGTGGTGCCGCTCCTCAAGACACTTGTCGACACCGTCTTCCATGACGCTGTCGCCGGTCGGTCCCAGCTCCATCGGAACCTCTCTTGCCGCTTCGACACTGAAGTAGTCGGTTTCGTTAGCCAGGGGAGTATCCGATGCCCCAGAGGGAGGCGTCGGGCCTCTGGTACGTTCCTCGAGCACTTCGGCCTCCTGCGCCGTACCAGGCGATGTTGGTGTCATCGAGACAGCACTAGTGTTACCGCTGACGAAGCGGAATCGTCTTCGCAGAGTCGAGCAGGTCCAGTTTATTCCGCCATATTGGTGTGACGAGAGGCAGACGTTCATGCCCTCATTATTCTTGGTATGGCTCATGACCCATGCCTTAAAAGTGGTGTAATCCCGATCACTTTGCGCCTCCTCGCCGTCGAGAGATAAGAGCTCGAGGACGCCGCTGGAGGCCCTGAGCGAGGCATTGGCGTATAGGAGGTGCAGCGCGAGATTGTTGCCATTGACGGGGTTGGCGAGGTCGATGATGAAAGTTGGTCGTTCGTCTTGCTCGAGGAGTTCGATGACGCCGCAGCCATTCAGGAGCTGAAGTCCGGGAGGGAGATATTGGCTACTGGGACTTCTCGAAGAGCCACCTCCGGGCTCGATAGACGACCAGCTACCGCTACCTGACGTGCTGCCAGAGCGCGCTGGGCTCGCGGAACTGACATGGCCGCGGGGCAGCTTGACGGTGCGGACGTCATTTTCTTCGCGAAGGCGAGCCAACAGCGCAGCGGCCGCGTCCGAAGGCGGGAGGAATGGCGCACGACTCGACATGGGATTGGGCGAGTTGGAGAAGAAGAGGGGTGAGGTGACGCCCTGACTCTTCAGCAACGCGAGAGCGGCGGCTGCAGTCGGTGCCCTGGGTACTCCAGAGAGATCGATACCGCGGGGCGGGAGTAGGCGGGTGCGGGGTTTCTTAAGAGGCGATGAGCCTGCACCACACTGTGCCGTCTCCTCCTCGGAAGGCCGCTTCGTTTGGAGTGGGATCGGTCGTCGTGAGGGCTGCTGGGGCCTCGTACTCGTCGATCGAGCGGTCGTCGGCGTAGTGATGGACGCGCTCGGCGAGGGGGGGCATAAGTTGTCGCGAGGGATCGGCGTCGTCGTCAAACCATACCGACTAATTGCAGACGACCACTCGTCTCCCGCCAGGTAATGGGAGTGTCTTTTCTGTGGTTTGCTGTTGTGGGCGTGGGCGGCGGAGGCGTTGGTTGCAAAATCGAGTCGGCGGACGTCGTCGTGTGGGTGATGTTCGAGGGTGAAAGCGTGGGTGTGGACGGCAGTGCGAGGCGAGGAAACAAGCGGGCTAGTAGACGAAGTCGGTAGGGAGACGGAGATATGGTGCTGCCCCGGTAGGGGGTATCCTGGCCAAGCGGGGGGGTGCGCCGTGAATGGCGAAATGGAATGTCCAGCACCAGCACCGGTAACAGTTACCGCGTCAGTCGCGAACGTGGCAGAGAGAGGCGACAACAACGACGACGACGATGCAGGCTCGACAGAGGAGTAAAAACAGCAATCGGCAGCGCTGGTGAATTTTGGAGAAACTGCGGGCGAGATCGGTCGGTTTGAGTCGTGGTGATGATCGTTGGCCAACGGCATGAATGCGCCGGTTGGGATGTGCCAGCGAGGGAGCTCAGAGGAAGCCAGAGGAGGCTGTGGGGGGATGCGGGCAGTGATGGGTGGTGGGTGAAGGCCGACTGGGGGGAGGGGGGCAAAGGCTGGAAGGGCCTGGGTGTGTGACGGGACAGGCACGCAGAAGGATGGCGGCTACGGGATGACCAGGGGGGAATTGAAAGAGGGGGGCGAAAAATCAGACTGACCGGCTCGTCTGGTCGTCGGGGGGGGGGGGCCTTGATCGAAGGAAGGAGAAGAGAAGAGGAGCTTTCTTGCCTCCACTAGGTATCTTCCCTCAAGCAAATGGAATGGTTCGATGGGGGATCTGTCGAGGCAGTTACAGTCGGTGTCGGGGCTGGGGCGGGTGCTGTCAGCGTGGGGTGCGAAAACCCCGAAGAAGAGGATCGGGGTACCTTTAGGCGCGTGCCGACTGGAACTGTGCCGTTGGTCGCTGTTCGATGACCCTGGCGAGCCTGAACTGTGCAGTTGCAGGTGCAGGCGACGAAGGCGACAACAGCGGTGGCGGCAGCTGGAAGCAACAGACAGCGTCAGCCATTGATGGGGAACCCGACAAGCCCCAGTTGTTGGGGGACTGGCAGGTCAGGCAAAGGCCTTTGTTGGTGCTGGTGCTGTGCTGGTGCTGTGCTGGTGCTGGTGCTGGTGCTGGTGCTGGTGCTGGTGCTGGTGCTGGTGCGGTGCTGGTGGTGGTGCTGGTGCTGGTGCTGGTGCTGGTGCTGGTGCTGGTGCTGGTGCTGGTGCTGGAGCTGGTGCTGGTGCTGGTACTGGTACTGCTGGTGTTCCAGGAGTCCAGGCGGTGTCGGGTGGTGCGCAGTGAATGGTAGGCTCGATGCGTCCGGGGGCCAGGGGGTTGCCGAGGGTCAAGCGCACATCGAGGAAAAGTATGGGCAATCGAGATTCCGGCGGATGGGGGATGCAAGGTCGCAATCGGGGCGGGCAGACAAACGAAACGACGGTCGTCGATCGGTAATCGTAGATGGTCGCAGTGGAGGATCGTCGTCGTCGGTTGGTCGTTTGGAAGCATGTGGGAGAGAGGAGGAACAGAGGTTTTGTTAGGAGGAGAAAACCGTCCCCTTAGCTGGTGGAATGGAAGCTGAGATGGAAGACCCGGAATGGAAAAGGAGAGACGTGTGTGTGTGCGCCTGTTCTTGCTTTCTTAATGGCAAGCAAGCCTTTCCTTCATCAGTCCCAGTCCCCAGCTCGCTGTTCAGCCAGGAAGACGGGATGCGGGATGGAACATGGAACCCAAGCCAACCCAGAGGGGGTACAGATCAGCACTCTCGGCGTGCAGTCAGCGTCAGCCCCTTGGCCCAAGGAACCGCAATGGCCCCAAATGGTCCAATGGCCCACGATGGCTCCAATAGAGCCTCGGGATAAGAGGGCCCTTTGAGCGTCCCTGAGGCGTGTCGTGGAGAATCTGGAGGTTCCAAACGCGGTCCAGACCTGTCTGCACGTAATGATACCAACGCACGCCTCGCCTTTGTCGAAAGTGGTCATCGGCAACGGAACGTCCTCCGACGAGATGGTGCCCATCCCAGGATCAATCTGAATGCCAAAGGAAACACTTCCAACTTCGGTTCCTGGACTGCCCTGTTGGCACCTTTCCTCTGCTTGTCAGACATTGTTGTAAGTACGAGATTGTTAGGTTCCTTACCCCATATGGTATCTTTAGGTCGCCTAGCTTGCCCTACTTAATTACTAGCTAATTAGTGAGGTGGGTTCCCTCAGTTGAGACGGGCAACTGCCAGCGTCGCCGGCAGCCCATTAATACCTAGGTAAGCTTCGCGTCCCTCCGCTGTGCTGGTTGCACCCTGCCTGCCCAGCCGCCCACCAGCCCACGCGCCATGTGTCTTAGCGTGTTCCTTGGCGCTAGAAGCAGCAGTCGATGCTCCCTCCTCATTGCGAGAACGATCAAGGGCAAAGAACGAGCCAGTTTCTACTACCTGTATTAAGATTCTGGCTGGCGGTCACGGTGACGATCTCCTTGCCAGCCCCACCGTTCAACAAAGCCAACATCCGGAAACAACCCCGTCTCAATCGTCCCTTATTCGTAAAAGATGAGAGCAGAATGACAGGCCCGAAGGAAAGGTGACCCGGACGTCACCTCCGATCCATCTGGCCAACCAGAGCACCCACCGGGCAGAGCCCGAGGCAGCCGCACAGCGAAAGGCGCGGGATGCCCATGTCCGACCAGCCTCCAACGTGAGACATCCGCAGATGGGAAGGGAAGATCCAACGGCACAAGAGGAAAAAGCAACACCCCATCCGTCATCCATTTATTATTATTTCCCTTCCTGTATGCTCTCCTTGGCTCTATACTCCTTCTCGGCACTTCAACAAGGGACCCTGGGGCATCTGACCCCGCCGTCTGCGGTCCAGACCGTGTTCCACCCCACTTGCCATCGACGATCGTTTAACCAGGCTGATGGCCACAGAACACAGCGGGCCAAACCCGGGAGCCCAGCTGCTTGACCGGGTGCCTTACCGTTCTCTGGCCATGCCAGTTGGCGCCTTCCAGCCTTGGCCAAGCCCGCCCAGAATCCGCTTCACCGGTGCCAACAGCAAAGAAGAAGAAAGGAACAAGAGCATGCCTTGGTCCTCGATGTCGGTGCCAAGAACGCAGTGTCTCGCCTCAGACCATGCCGTCAAAGACACCGAAAACCTTCTGACCGAACTCGCGAGCTGTCTTGGATGTCACGCCCATTAGTGATCGTTCTTGAGACGGTAATCTGACCAGCCAGAACGTCAAACGGCATACTGAACCGAAATCCCATCAGTTTAAAAGCAATGACGCCATGCCCCCAATCACGAACCATGGGTCTTCAAATTATTTGTCGCAGTAGCGCCAGACCTGTCAATGTTACCCCCCCTCTTCGAACGCCAGCCCGTTCGCGACTTGGTTCGTCCCAACGAGAGTTTGCGCTGTGTCGCCAGTCTAGCCTAGGCCGGGCCGCCGCAATTCTCTCCTGAGCGCTAATAAAGAGGGCGACCGACCAAAGGCCGCTGGCAGCAGGCGCCACGAGATCGACGACAGGCACCCAGGGAGTATTTTCCGCCTCCGATGATCTTTGCACGTGGAATGTGCCGGATGGCAGATTGCCCCGCTAGTAACATGCAAGGCCATTCAATGGGCCCTCAGACAGCCCTCAGTCATCTGTGTTGCACAGGCTGATTAGTTGTTCACCGCACATGCCTTGGGTCGCTATGCAGGATCACTGCCGGATCATCAGGAACCGCTTGTGCACAACACGCGCAAGCTGGGCGCGACATTACGCTACAGCGGCAGGTATAGCGCCCCTTGGTTAGTGGGCGAACTTAACTAACGTCGGCGCTTCGTACTTGAGGAACTTGCTCAATAACCGTCACGCTAGACTTAGAGCAATAGTTCCTTGCGTGGAGTCACAACCACGCCCTTTTATCTTCTGCTGCGAAAAGGCGAGATGCTAGCGGGTCGCTGCGTGCGTTTCGTATCGGCTCGTCAGCACCGCATGATATCGATGTCTTGAGTACGGGTGACTTTGATTGATGGTGATCACGGCGAGGCTGGCCTCCCTTTCTATCTTGGGTTTCTTCAGTCCTTTGAGTGATCACTTTTTCGACCCAGTAAGAGCACGTAGTCTGATGTTCGTTGCAACGTCTCCATGCAGATGCTGACAATGTTCCAAGTGTGATTGCTGTCGGCTCGACTGGGACGAGACTTTTTGGTTGAGCTTCCTACTTGCATGGAGTACAACCAAAAGTTCCATCCAGAGCTACTCATTTCTAGGTAGCTCTAAAACATGAAGCTGTGATTACAGCAGGTTGGCGATGCACACAGCAAGCGCCAGGTTGCAACCTTTCCATTCAGTTGCTGTGAGACAAATCTCGTCAACTCGTCGAGCATTCGAGCTGCTGTTGGGCTCACCAGCTGAAATCGCGGTTTACTCATGAAACACTCGGGGTGGCTCAAGAGCAGGTAGTATGGTTGACTATGCAAGTCAGTATCGCCCAGACAATATCCGGCATGTGGAGCATATACTATTGGTGGTCCGTGCGCCCCGTCACCCACTAAGTCCGTAGTTCCAGGCCCACCTGCCTGCCTCGAGTGGAATACACACACATCACCAGTTCTGTCCCTTTTTGCCTCTATATATACTACCTTACCTTATGTTGAACAATTTATCTACAATGACCATCTTGACTGTGAGCCACCCACCCTCGACCTTGTCGTATCTGAAGCTGTTGGGTCTAAGTCGTACCTCACATGAGAATGTCTGGCAGGCGACAACTTGGGTAGCACTTGGCACGGAACCAGCTTTGGAGGCATAAAATTATGTCTTCAAAGGCGGGCTCCACTGGTATTTCTGATGATGGTCACCTATTCTCACGTAACTGCAGTATCAGGGCTGTAGAAGGCAGTTCATGATTGACATATATTCGCTGGCGTCACAAAGTTCGTTGTGCTCGGATCATGTCGGTCCTGGCAAGCTGGGGAGGGATCTTAGGCACGGATGAGCACACCGAGGACCCTGGGAGATGTGCGTGAATGATTCATTGCGCAATGAGGTCTCCCGTTATTTGAAGATGGCATCGAAACCCTGGAAAGTCTTTCTGGCCATCGAATTGCCAGCTTGAAGCAACCCACACATAGATTGGGATCGTCTGTTGGCTATTCCATGAGACGGCAGGTGAGGTCACTCAGGTATGAGTGCCCTGACGGAGCAATCGCCTCTGTTTCATCGGCCCTATTAGTGAAGAGCCTTATACTTCAAACACTCATAGTATATGCAGCTGATCAAAGGTTCATCATGCCTCATCTGGAGGCATCAGGTCGGCTGAACTCTTGGACGAGTTGCATAGTGATGATCTGGTCCATGGTCCACGCTACATGATGTCGTTCTTTTACGATGGTTCCATGCTCATAGAGTGGGAAAGCACCATTCGGGGCTTTTGGAAACCCTCAGGAACTATTCTTTTTGATTGCTTATGGAGGCATCATGACAAACAACGCCGAGGCAGACGCGGCTGTTGACGTGAAGGCATGTCTGGGATCAAGAACCTCCAGACGACTCAAGAATGTAAGACCCAGTCTCGAGCGGAGCTCTGAAATTCCAGTCAGAGCTTTCAACAAGTGACAAGAGGTCACAAAAAAGACATATGTGTCGGTTAGCATCTCAATCAAATCGGAGCGCAGTATCTTATCTACGCCTGATTATCATCAACCACACCGTGAGGTTTCCAGGAAGCGCCACTGGCGACTTGTATTGAGCATATACTATGTCCATCAAACGTGGAAAGAAAACTACAAGGTTACCGATTGTCTCCGGCAAATTCAACAGAGACAAGTCGTCATTCGGTCGCTTGGGAAGGACGAAGCCGCTCTGCGAGCTCTCGTGAAGCTCGAGCTCGAGCACCGGCCTTCCCCCATCAGGCTAGCGGGCAACGGGCAACGGGCAAAGGACAGCCGGCAGCGACAAGTGGGCGGCAACGGAAGTGGCCACGGATCCATGATCTGCAGGTGCACCCCGAGTGCCTACGCGCCGACGCTCATTGGCCGCCTCCCAATCCCCAACCGCCAAATCACGACCCTTGCCCCTCATCACGGCGCTTACATCTCACCCCCTCTTGCTGACAACCAGCCCCCATTGGCCATTACCGCTGTGATTGTCCTCGCATGTCCGGCAAGACTGGCAGCACATCCCAGTGCAACACACCCCCAAAATGCTGCAAAGACGAACGAACGATGGGCGGCATGCCGCGAGGCCCATGGCCCTTAAACCTGCCACCTCCCACAGGGGTCATCGCGGCTCTTCTCTCTTCCCCCCCTCCTTGACGACGAACGAAGAGACGACGACAGACACTTGAATAGAACGTACGATACGCCGCTGGCACTACACGGTCTGTATAGCTGGTACTTGGACCAATGTGAAAGACGACCATTTTGGCGACGACTGCGCCTTGAGCGGTACAAAGACCTCCGCCACCTGACTTGAACAACGACAAAGCGGACCAAAGGTCGACGACAACCCTCGACTGAGCTCGACTCCGACTTGACATTTCGTCTCGACACTTTTCACGACAAGGCCCAGAAATAAACAACCCTCACGCAAATCGGCAAGATGAACTACCGCATCTTCCACCGCAAGTGGCCCTCGGCCAAGCGCTACATGTGGCTCAACATGCTCGCCGAGCTCATCTGCATGATCCCACTCCTCGTCCTCTTCGGCATCGCCCAACCCAACACCTGGCGCACCAAGATGTGGCAGATTGGCTATGAGAACGGCTGGAACTCGGATCCTCGTATGATCCTCTACGCCCACGCAAACTACCGCCCCCTGCCCAAGATCCCCTTCGTGTGGTCTCAATCGTGCGTCCCTCCACATCATGCCTCTCGCAGTGTGATGGTCAATACTTACAAGCCACCAGACTCACCGACTTCAACGTCGCCCTGACTCTCGTCTCCCTCTTCAGCCTCCTCATCCGCATGGTTCTCTTCATCATGAAGGTCTACTGGCCCCTCATCGCCGTCATCTTCAACATCCTCCTCACCGGCCTTTGGACGACGTCCATGTACGGCCAGATGGGCCCCGACCATGCCGACCCCGAGCGCCCATCCAACATCGCCTGGTACATCAGCCGCTCCTGCGCCCCCGCTGGCGGCCGCCACAACGCCGAGAAGTCCTGCCGCCTCGCAAAGGCCTCCTTCGCCGTGACCGTACTCATGCTCGCCGTCGTCCTCTGCAACCTCGGCATGGCCATCTGGGCCATGTGGCCCACCGAGGCCGACAAGCGCCCGCGCCGCAAGAACTCGCGCTGGGGCGACGACGACAGTGACGACGACGACGACGACGACGACGCCGTCGAGTCCGACCGCAGCAGCCCCGTCAAAGCGGGTGGCCAGTGGGAGATGGCCAGCATGGCCGGCGGCAAGGGGCCCGGTAGCCCGAGGGTCATGGTACAGCCGTACACACCCAGGACCATGGCGTTCCAGACGCTGGATCGCAAGTTGCCGCTGAGGCAGCAGTATGGCTGACCGTGGGCCGTGTCGGGTTGGTCGGTTCCAGAGGGGATGCCATGACGGGCAGGTGTGGAACGTTCTGTCTCTTCTGTTTGGAGTTTAGGACATGGGATTTCGGAATACAAGACCGCGCCTATTTGCGGGTGAATCATATTAAACCATGGCCGTTGCATAGGCAGGCCGTCCCCGAGACGGGAATGATCTCTCATGTACACTACGTAGCATATGCTGTTAGCTGCGAACCAACATGACCCTGCTAGACAGGATTCAAACCAGGCATTCGTCAGTGACATACATTGCTGAGATACTGCCGATGTGAACTACCTAGATCGCAGTCACAGTCGACACGTCCTCCGCCGAAAATGACTTGATTCCCAGCGCCCACACTCATTTATACTGCATCACAATTCATATAGGTCCAGGCTGCCCTCTTATTCCTTTCCCGCCTCTCCAAAACTTACGAGCACAGCTTGACTCGCTGGTACCTCTATCTCCACAACGCCATCACGGACCTCGATCCTCTCCCCGACCGTGACGTTGTCCAGCCTCACGGGCCTTCCATCTGCCAGCTCCCGGTTATAGCTCCACCCATCCCATGTAATTCCTGAGATGGCATCACTCCCGTTCGCACGTAGCCTCTGCACCCTCGCCGACCCGCTCTGTCCGGGCACGAAGAACGCATAGCGAAACAGCGGGCGGGTGGGGGCCGCAGGGTCGGAGACTTCGCCGGTGCCGTTGACTGTAGAGTTGTAGGCCTCGAGGTTGAGGACGAGGACGCGGGCGAGGGTTGTGTTGTGATAGGCTGCGTAGGCGGCGGCGCGAGGGGTGGGGAGGGTGATGTGAGCGACGGAGATGCGCGGAGGCGGGGTGGTGAGGCCGGGGGAGAGCATGGCAGCCACGGCAACGTTGCCGTAGTAGGGGGCTTTGGTGCCCGCTACGGTTGTTGAGGTTGTTATGGGCTGCCAGCTGCCGTACTTGGAAGCTATTAGTCGGGCTGGGATGCAGGTCAGGCAGGGGACTCACTCGGTAGTCGGTGCCCATGTGCATGTGCACACGCTTGATACCGACAGAGGCGGCGTAGAGGTTGAAGTCGATGCCCCAGAGGGCTGCGCCGAAGGAGTTGGACAAACCCGGTTTCCCTTGGTGATAGAGGGAGTTGTGCTCGCCTAGGATATGGGGTGGAACGTCATCGTGATCAGCTGTCAAGTCGCGATATGTCCTTACATGGGCATTGACAGACTGTGTTGTTTTGCGATGGTTCATCAACGTGTCTTGAAGAGTGACTCCTGGGCTCTCAGCTCCGCTGATGTAATTGTGCGTTGAGAAGACCTTGACGTTGCGGTCGGTGTTGAGACCCTCGGACCATTGCTCGCCGGCCTGAAGGGGATTGTAAACACCGCCGTTCGAAGGGGCAACATAGCCGTAGAGGTCACCCTTGAGCATGTCAGGACATGCTTCCTCTAAAGCGCCCCGGATGGCTCTGGTGCCGTTCAACCACTCCGCGACGTATTCCTTGGCGTTCCAAGTCAGTGGCCGTACTGGCCCTTGAGCAGAAACAGAAAAGAGATCAGGTTCGTTTCCATACTCCCATAAGTCGAGGTTTGCTTTGCCGATGGCCTTACAGGCCAGGGGCACAGTGGCCAGCAGTGTGTCGCGACCTTCGGGCTTGATGCCGCCGATGCCGAGATTGAAGCCATGGGTGAACTTGGTCTTGTTGAAGATGCTGTAGGATTCGAAAAAGGATGGACCAATATCGATGGTCGTGGGATAGTCCTTGGATCTCTTCAGATCGTAGGTGCCGTTTACGGCATACGGGAGAGACTCGTCATACAAGGCGTAGTCTTGGGTATTGCCTCCGACACGAACATAAGGTCGTACGCCCTGAAGCTGACCCAAATTCTCCAACAGATTGTCAGAGAATCGATTCGGGTGGGACTTGTTGCCGGCAAAGTCGGGCCAGTACACGAATTCGATGGAGAAGCTCATGAAACCATCAAACACAGCGCTCGCACTCTCGGCCACCGGCACGACATGGATGCCGTCGGCGGGCGGAGCGAGAGAGGCTGCGACGAGCAACAAGGAGTACAGCATGTCGATGGGAGTTCTGAATTGTTGGTATTGTTTCAGGACGCTCACGACTCGTTCGTTGATCCAGGGTGATAATGCACTTATAGCCTCGCGAGCTCTCTCGGCCACAATGGCCAGAGGGTCCAAGACGTCATGATGATATGGGGGGGCCATCTCGCGGCTGCCGCGGGGTTTCTCGGGGACGAGGACCAGATGGCGTGAGACAAGAGAGCAGTGACAACTGATGCAATGGTCAGGGTAGGACAAGTGCGAGATGTGGGCAAGGAAGAGTAGCCTGTCAGGACAGTGGGCATGACAGGAAGCTTCAGGATGGGAGCTCCAGGTAGGAGCTTTAGGCGGAAAGATGGGGGAACATCACCCTGGCAGGTTGCATTGAGGGGAGATGTGGTGTGATGAGGTTGAACTGTAGGTAGCAAGCAGCTTAGGTACGATGAAATCCGGTTGGAGCTTACTCAAGACATGAGCTTGGCTGGGAAGCAGCTCACTGTAAGGTTCCTGCTCCTGCTCCTGCTCCTGCTCCTGAGCTGGAATGATTGAAAACGGAGGTGCAGAAGCAGGTGCAATCAATGGTCATAGCTCCTGACCTTTACCCCACTTCCCCCAATACAGGGTGGTACCGTCGCCAAAGCCGGTGGGTGGTCGTAGCCCCCTTGGCCCCTCCCCCAATCCTTGTGATCCCGGCCCGGTGCTTAACGTCGACTGAACGTCATAAGTATCAGACTGGATGGAGGCTTTCCGAGTAATTGATCTCCATCATCGTCACCCTTCCTTCGCCGTACTTCCTTGCGCGCTTGCACCAGTGATAGAGACACCAAGAGAGCATCCAACCCAACAACCAAGCTCCCGCGATCAATTCCCCCCACCAATGCGCATACGGCCCTGAGGTCCTCCTCCATCACCTACTTTAGCCCTGCGTCTGCACCCTGGCCTTTGCGTCGCCGTGCCTCGGCTCACCACCATGCTCAGCATCCTGCCGCGTCCCGGTAACCCCCAGAGAATATTAAAGCTTCCATCCCAGGTCGCATTGAGAAGGCCGATTAAAAACTCGTTCATCCCCTTCACCCTCAGAGCAGCTTCCACCATGGTTCCCAAGGCACGTAATCGTCTCAAGCCGAGTCCGAATCTTCTGCTAACTCAAACTCTCAGCTCAAAGACCCCTCGCTCCTCAAGCAGGATGTATGCTATGTCAATGGCCAATGGGTCAAGGCCAAGTCCGGCAAGACGTTCGAGGTTCATGACCCTGCCACCGGCAAGCTCATCGGCACCTGTCCCGAATTCGATGGCGCTGATACCGAGACGGCCATCGCCGCCGCCGCCGAGGCGTTCAAGGAATTCCGTCACAAGACGGGCCGCGAGCGCTCCAAGCTGCTTCGCAAGTGGTATGACCTGATGATGCAGAACGCTGAGGATTTGACAACCCTCATCACCTGGGAGAACGGCAAGCCCCTGGCAGATGCCAAGGGAGAGGTTACCTACGCCGCCAACTTCTTTGAGTGGTTCAGTGAAGAGGCCCCGCGCATTTACGGCAACACCATTCCTTCGTCTGTGCCCGGCAACAGGGTCTGGACCATCAAGGAGCCTGTTGGTGTCTGTGGCTTGATCACCCCGTAAGTTTGGCATCAGTCTCATTTCCTCGTGAAGCGGCCCACTGACAATAGTAGCTGGAACTTCCCTGCCGCCATGGTCACCCGTAAGATTGGCCCAGCCCTCGCCACAGGCTGCACTGTGGTCGCCAAAGCACCTGCTGAGACCCCATTCACCTCTCTCGCCCTCGCCGAGCTTGCCCACCGCGCCGGAATACCTGCTGGTGTCGTCAACGTCGTGACTTCACATCAGAATACTCCCGAAGTTGGCGAGATCCTGACTAGCTCCCCTACCGTACGGAAGGTCTCGTTCACCGGCTCCACCAACGTCGGCAAACTGCTCATGCGTCAGAGCTCCGACACTCTGAAGAAGCTCTCCCTCGAACTCGGAGGCAATGCTCCCTTCATTGTATTCGATGACGCCGACCTCGACGCTGCTGTTGCCGGCGCTGTTGCTTCAAAATTCCGCTCCAGCGGACAGACTTGCGTCTGCGCCAACCGCATCTATGTTCAGCGCGGCCTGTACGATGCATTCGCCGCCCGCCTCGCGGACCAGGTCAAGGGCTTTCGCGTTGGAAACGGCTTTGAAGATGGCACAACTCATGGACCTCTCATCCACGACCGTGCCGTCGGCAAGGCCGACGCACACGTTCGTGATGCCACGGCGAAGGGCGCCAAGGTCCTCGTAGGTGGCAATAAAATGGAGGGTAGCTTCTTCGAGCCTACCGTCTTAACGGGCATGACCCGCGACATGGCCATGGCGGAGGAGGAGACCTTTGGACCGGTGGCTGGTATCTTCCCCTTCGATACCGAGGCCGAGGTTGTCGCGTTGGCGAACAGTACGCCCTTCGGTTTGGCCGGCTACTTCTTCTCTAAGGACTTGCATCGTGTGCACCGGGTCGCGGAGGCGTTGGAGGTGGGCATGGTGGGCGTCAACACGGGTCTCATCTCGGACCCTGCCGCACCTTTTGGCGGTGTCAAGGAGAGTGGATTCGGGAGGGAAGGCTCGCTCTACGGTGTATCAGAATACCAGATCACAAAGATGGTCACGTACGGTGGTATGGGTCAGCCCCTGCAGGAGTAGCCTAGGTTTTGATATCCGATTTTTAAAGCTCATATGATTCAAATGCAACACGGTCCTCGGCTTCTCGTTATCTCCTCGATCGGACTCGCTCAGATAGCAGGATTCTGGAGATCCTCGATCAGGATCTGGTTCACGATTCCCATAACAGAAGAGCCAAGCTGACTACCGGCGTGCTGAGAATCCCACCGAGCCTGCAAAACCATGGCGGCCTGATAGCGGCGTGGGAGCTCGACAACAAGGACGTCATAGCTGCGCAGCATGCGGCGTTTCTGCTCCATGAGCCGGTTAAAGAGCAAGGCAACTTCAACATGGTCTTCCATGGCCTCAAACAGCGCCGCACACTCCTGGATGAGGCGGATATTGCCCAGACGGGCCTCGACGGACTGCAGGTAACGCTCGGCACGGGAGTACCGGACCCTGGTGGCGCGGCGCTGACGGGGGCTCAGGGAGTACAGGTCTACGAGGTCAACGACGGCGTCGAACGTGGGCTGGACGACGGGGTGGGTGAAACGCCGGACGACGGGGACGGCCCGGGGACGGATGCTGGACGGTGGCATGGCAGAGGGCCGGATGAGAGCATCGTTGGCGATGCGGATGAGGCCGATTGCCTGCTCAATGTTTTCGTCAGTCATGTTCTCGGCGAGCTCATGAGCCTCGAGATAAAGGATCGTTCCCCTAACGTCGTCAAAGGGGTTTCCAGTGGCCATTCTGAAGAGAGAAGCTCGGATCTTTGAAGTGGTTCAAGTAGTCAGTTTCTTTGAATCTTCAAGCTTTTAATGGAATGTTTTCGTCGGATCTTAAGCCTTTCGGAGTTCTTACATGATATGAAGGTATGTTTGGGAGGTGGTCGTGCTTCAGTTGTGACAGTATTCAAAGAATCCGGGATAGTGTAAAGAGGCGGAAAATTCTGGGATATAAGACTGGAAGGCAACAACCTGCTTTTTCTTGAACATTCACTAACGCGGGTCACGATGCGGCCATCTGTATGATGTCGCTGCGGTGACGACAAGGTCGCTCCTCGCGACTATGAAGATGACGGGCTGTCTGTGGACCTGATTTAGAGCAGTTGAAGAGCAGTAGTAGTATTTACGACAGTATCGGGTTTGGTCACCAGCGAATAGATCCAATATGCAATGTGAGAGCCAGGGCTAATTGCCCCTGAGTGTCCTTTGATAGATGTGATAGCTGCTTTATATTGTTTCAGCGTAAGTTTTGATTAAATCATCGGCCACGAATCAAAGCAGTGGATTTGCGTCAGTAATTGCATTTATTCACATCGTAGCACTTTGCCTTATCCCTTCCTGTGCTTCATTCTCCCTATGGGTGTCTCGTGGTTTTGTTGGGCCTTGATCTAGGTTAAGTCTCTGTGAACTAGTCAAAAACCATGGCTTCTATGCTTGTCGGCTGTCAGTTACTCCAAGAATTGCGCGTTTCATGCTTGTTGACTTGGATGGGTGACAGATGCGCTGCTGAATTATACAGAGGATTAGCCAGTACATACCGAACTTCAATGAGGCTAGAACTTTCTTTAAAACGAAGAAACAGAAGAGGAACATGCTGAAAATTCAGGGACGGGGAAAACGTTGGCAGCCCCATAAGGAACCCAACCAGTAAACACCAGGCATCAGCCCGAAATTCTGAGATTCAGTGTGGTAAATGTTGGGATGAATGATCCGTGATTCTGTGCAGTGATCTGAGCGACTGATCGATGTGTCGGCAGTTTTGAGCAGGTGTTGCAGCCGGGGGAGGCAGATGCCCCTGTACACGAAGGTCAAAGTCCTCATGGACGATCAGGAAGAACTGAAGTGCGCATGAACAACAGTCTTGAGATGGGTTCACTGGTGGAAAGAACTTAGAGCGTACAGCTGCTAGCCTGGGCTGCATTGCTGCAGTTTACGAGATCATTTAGTTGCTGTCGTAGAGGAGGAGGACGTATATGTGGTAAGACGAACCGGCGGGACGTAGTGTATGTTCCCCAGCCTGGGTGCCTTGGTTGATGATTATGGGCGGTATGCTGCCATCTCCTGGTTCACCAGAGCTTGCATCGAGCACACGCACACCTGTGTAAAGCTGCGCTGATGTTTGCAATAGTTGATAGGTCTCCAGATGATATACTATGAGGAGCCGCACCAAATTGCTGTATGTTCATCGCACCTCAAGGATCTTCGGTGTGCATGATTGTGTCAAAAAAGCTCGACACTAAGAATATGTGTCCCTTTGCATGAGCCATGCCGGTCTTCCAGGTGGGCCCAGGCTGGCATGAAGTTGCTCTTATTGTGTATGCCTCCTTTCTCACAAGGACTCTGATCACCAAAGCTTCGTTTGAGAACCCCATGAAATTGTGGCTATTGATTTCCTTGCCATGGCTTTGAATAAATGTGGTCAGTTGCTGCATTATGTGTTGGCTACGTTTGACACTCAGAACACTCGTCGACATACAACACCGAAATGGTCAGGCTGAAGATACAGGTAGGTCAACGCCTGGTCCACCAGAATTTTTGACAACCAGATAGTGAGTGCATGTGACATAGATAGTTTGTCTGCTTTCTTTGGCAAAAATATGAGCCAAAATACCAAGTCCCGGAGCTGAAATGGCGGCTTGGATAGCAAAAGTTGTCCGCACCAGGGATCGAACCTGGGACCTTTTGTGATACTGGATGTAAGACAAACGTGATGAAACCACTACACTATGCGGACAGTGTGACCAAACTCTTCGATCTAGGCTACTTCTAGTGCTGAGGAGGGTTTCTTGATCAGATTCTACGAGCAGTTGTGGTGTTAAGGAGAGGTGTTGATGTCATGAGACCCGTGGCCAAGCAATGCAGCAAGCGCTTTCCAATTTCAAATAGGCAAACGACTTTCCGTCTCTTCGAACACCATCAGTCCAGCAAGAGCGATACAAGGACAGTGCAAATTAAGTCAACCGCGTCGAAGCTTGGATGCGGGAATAAGTTGTCAGCTCGCTCGGCCCTCTAGAGCCTAACTTTACCGATAGTCGCACAACATGCAACTATATGCATACCCGCGAATGCGGCAATCGATGATGGCCCAAGCGCGCCTTAGCGTAGTCTCAACTGCAGCTGCACCACTGATTCCTGAGCCAATAGGAGGTCTGCCGTCCCGCCTTGCTTCCAACACCGTCGCGACTCCACGCGACGTCAATCGGCAATCGCAACCTTCCCATGACTTTTGTCGCCTCGGCATTCACCACAGCCGTCAATCGCTCATCATGGAGATCGAGACGGATGAAGAAGTCCTAAGGCAGCTTGCTGACGGTGGTCCCATGGACTAGTGAGTTGTCTCCCTCCCAGTGCTCTAACATCTCTGGCCAGGACCTAATCTTCGCCAGCGCTCAATGGCCCAACCTTCTTCAAAGCATCCTCTCCAGACTTGACAAGGTCGGTCGATCCCCCTGCGTGCTTTGCCCAATTTCATTTTTAATACTGGCTTCTCAGATTGCACATGATGAATTTCCCATCCCGGCCCTACCACCCCCTCCGCAACAAGTTAACGCACCAGGCCAACAACGAACCCTTCCGCCCCTCCTGTCCTCTTCGGTCGAGGCTCCCAGTAGCCGGCCTTCCTCCCAGGACGCCGACAAGGAGAACAGCCACCCTCAGCCCCTCGCCTCAGCTTCCGAACCTACCGCGACGACCGAGACAGAAGAAGATGCGCCAGCATCAACACTCCCAGTAACGCTCCCGCCAGGCGTCCTCCCACCTCAGCTGGATGGGATGCTCACCGAGATAAACAACGTCCTCACCAAAAACTTCACCAAGTTTCCACCACACACCATTCAGCGCGTATCTGAACTGATCATTGAGCCGCGCCAACACTACCGCCACCTCGCCTCCTATCTCCATGCGCTCGATCGTGTGATTCACGTCACGTCCACGAACAACATCTACCCTCTTCCACCCGCGATCCCCGACATGTCCACCATGACCCTACTTTCCAACGGCGTCACCGACCCCACCACAGGCGCCATCACATCAACAACAAGGACAGCCGAGCCGAAGGACCCTGCCGCCAACGTGTCCTGGGGCAATCCCACGACCGCAGCGCCTCCCGCTTCGGGCGTCGGTTCCGATGAAGCCCTCGGCGGCGCTCTACTAACCCCTATCCCCTGGCTAACGCGGCGCCCCAGCCCCCGAGGCGACTCCGTCTCGTCAAGTCCGACCTCGACACATTCTGGCAGCGGACCCTCTTCCGGCAACAGCCAACAGTCCCAGGGCCAACACGAGATCCGCACCGAGTCGACCGAGACCATCGAGGGCCCCAATGGCATGGGCCACATCGAGACCGTCACCGTCAGCGTCAACGGCATCTCCTCCGGCGCCATCACGGCCACCACGGGCCCCCGCCCTATCACCCAAGGTGAGTTACTGCGACAAGAGCAGCAGCGCGGCGTCGTCCCAGTCAGCCAACTCGCGCGACAAGCAGAAGAAGCCGCCGCCCAGCATATCCACGCCGCAGCCGCCCAGCTCGCCGCCGCCCAGGCCGCCGCCGCCGCCGCCCGCGCCGCACCCGCGGACGTCGACCCCGAGGCCGACGAGGATGACACCACCGCCGAAACAGAGCAGACCACCGCGGACGCGGCCAGCAGCGACGAGGCGATCACATCCCCCGTCGCGACGGCCGCCGACGCCGACGAGGTCCCCCACGCCCGCGGCCCCGCCGAGATCGGCGCCGACGATCTCGGCCCCCAAAGCGCGTCCAGGACAATGTATGGCGGGCCCGGTGTCGAGATGCAGGGCATCGACGTCGAGGCCGCAGTGGGCCGCAAGGCCGACGAGCCCACGCACGCCAGCAACGACGATGCTGCCTCGGATGCGGGCAGCGAGGCGTCGCAGAAGAGGGAGGCGGAGAAGGAAGCTGGTGAGGGGCCCGTGCCTAAAAAGCGCAAGGACGGGGACGGAGACGAGGATATGAGCGATGATGGCGGGGAGGAGAAGACGGAGGAGGTTGATGCTGCGAAGGAGGGCTGAGATGCCAGCTCCACTCGAGATGACGATGAGATACCAAAACCAGGACTATGACCTTCAAGGAGTCGAGATGTGATATACTGCCCACGAAATGGCACGAACAGCACGAAGTCACGTCAGAAAAATTTGTCGAGAGTGTATGTTTCAGTTTCGCCATGCATTCGTGAGCGACACCGAGGCCGGATGCTAAATTATTCCTTCCCCAAAACGCCGTGCTAAAAGGAACAGCTCGCTGTCTCACATACGGACGCATACACCTACAGCACCCTCGTGATGCTCTCCCTTGAAATTACACTGCACTGCTTGTCATCCCGCTTCACGCGGAAGAAGCTGTCACAGAACTCGCTGCAACGCATGTGCCGCAGAAACTCCTCGTCGTGGGTGATGACGATGAGCTGGAAGTTGCTCTGCGCCTGGCGCGACTTGATGATGTGGTGCAGACTCTCGGCGAGCGACTTGATGTTGTCCTTGTCGAGATTGGTCGTCGGCTCGTCGAGGGCGATGAGGCCGCAGTTGACGCCGAATGACTCGGCGAGCGCGAGGCGGATGATGATGCTTGCGAGCACCTTTTGGCCTGCCGAGCAGCGTCCGCGCATGTCCATCTCCGTATCCTGCTTGACCATGCACACGCGGTAGTTGTACGAGCGCCGACCTGTGGCCCCTTCATTGTCGGACCGAATGAGAATCGTGTCAATATCGGTGCCTTGATACGTGCTCTGCCACAGCTCGCCGGCGATGCGGTTGACTTCCTCCATCTTGAGGCCATGGTACTGCATAATGGCCTTGTCAAGCGCAGCACCGTATCGGCCCAAATCTTCGATCGCTGCCTTGGTTGTCTCGACCTTGATGTGAGACTCGCGGTATTTCTTGGATGCGTCCCTGTAGTCCATCTCCCACTCGCCGAGGAGCCGTGCAAGCTCTTCGTCTTTGGTCTTCATCTGGCCCATGAGGGAGCCGCGTTCCGCCACCAGCATGTTGTGGCGGTTCTCTAGCTGGACTGCCTCTTCATTGAGCCTGTCGTAATCGTCGTCAGCGTCGCAAGACTGGAGATCCTCAATTTCGCCGCGAAGCACATCGAGCTGACGCTTGTTCTGACGGTACTTCAGAGTATTGCTGATGTTCTGCTTCTTGCGGTCACCGTTGTCGATGTCTTGCTTCAGCTTGTTCGTCCGGATCGTGAGATCGCTTATCTCCTGTTCTGTGGTGGCAATCGCTTTCTCAAGGCCATTGATGGCGCGCTGGTTTGCGGCAAGATTGGACGGTCCGCCACGGTCCATATAGTCCTGGATATCACTCTCAACCATCTTGAGCTCAGTGACAGAGTTGGCAACAGAATCACGCTCCTCGATGATAGCCTGCTCTTTCGCCCGACCGCGCTGAAGGGTATCATCCCTCACAGCACGCGCCTCTGCGATTGCCGGCTCAATTACCTCCAAGTCTTGATCAGCCTTCTGGATGAGCTCCCTCTGATTGGCTTGGTCCTCCTTCAAGGTCTGGATCTGGGTTTGGAAGTCCTTCTTCCGCTCCAACTGGCTCTGCACCCTGCTGAGCTTGTTTCTCAACTCGCTCTTCTCCAGCTCCAGGCTGTTGAGTTGATCCCGCATCCTCTGCCGGTCCGTCGTGACCTTGTTGACGCGAGCTTTCGTTGAACGCATCTGCTCGTTGCAAGTTGCCTGCAGCTCATGAATCTCGTCAGCAGTTCGCGTAGCCATGCCAGACGATTGCTGCGATATGATCCGTTCAACCTGTGCCTCCGAATCCTTCAGGTCTTTGACGGTCTGCGAAATGTTCATGACGGTCTTGTTCAGGGCCTCAATGTCGTTTCGTTTCGCCTCTTCGGCATTGACATTCTCGTCATGCTCCTCAAGCCGCCTCTCATGAGCCTCGAGCTCGGCCTCGAGAGTTTTGCACACTTCTTTCAGCTCAGGCAGCTCGCCCAGAGATCGCTCGTACGTCTCATGCTGAACCCTGACCTGGCGCAGCTTATCGAGCGTTGCCTTGGACTTGTCGAGATCCTCACTTGCCTTCTCCTTCTTCGAAGGATCGAGGTACTTTATGAGTTTATCCGAGAAACGCGATTTGTTGACGCTCTGCTTATCGTCGAATCCTCTGTCACAAAGCTTGCACTTGTTCTTCTTGGTCAGCGTCTCCTGGCACTGTTTGTAGTAGTCAGACAACGCCTCCAGAAGGCTGATGTCAGTCGAATAAGCTTCGACGTCCTCTTCAAGAAGCTTGACCTCTTCGGCGTAGTCATCGACGGTGGCCTCATCCCTGACCTTCTTCAAGACGCCAAGAACACTGTCGTGACAGCGGGAGATCTCGTCCGACATCTTCTGTTGCGCGTCCCGCGCCGATTTCAGGCTATAATCAACCTTTTGGTGCTTCTCCCGTGCCGCATCCCGTCTCTGGCGCGCCTGTGCAACCACCTGAGACTGCTTCTTGACGACCGTTTGGTACTGTGGCTCGACTGTCTCGGGTTGCCACCCGCTGCCGATCTGTGCATCTAGCTTCTCCTTCCAAGTGCTTGAAAGAGTTTCCAACTTTCTTTTGCGATCGGCCAACTCCTTCTTCCGATACTCCAACTGAGCTCGCTCAGAAGCTAGGCGCGTGGCCTCCATCAGCTCTCGGCCTAGCCGTTCGTTTTCGCTTTCCAGTTGATAAAGCTTCTCGCTCTCCTGCTCAATTTGAGTGTCAAAGCCAGCGTTTTCAATCGACTCATTCGTCTTCTTCAACCGGCCCTCGATTTCCTCGAATTGATTGTCCAGGATAGCCTTGGCACCTTCGTCGACGTCCAGGGCGTTGATGTCGTTCTGGATAACGCCGATACGCTTTTCAATGGCACCCATACGTTGCTTGGCGAAGACACGGTTCTGCGTCATAGTAGATTTGCGGCCCTCAAGGTCAGTGATGATGCCAGTCGCTTTGTCGAGTTCTTGGGCATTTTCTTTTTGCACGCGCTCCAGGTCGCGCTTCTTGTCGGCCAAGAGCTTCTGGATCCTTTCATTGAAGGACTTGATCTGGTTGTCCTTCAGGTCACCGTCGAAACCTCGGAAGCCATGCAGCTCAGCAGCTTCGTGAATCAGCTCGACACGAGAGGCGAGCTGGCGTTCGTACTTGTCTTTATCAGACTGGTGTTTACCCTTCTCAGCGAGCTTGGTGGATAGGTCGTTCCGCGACTTCCCCAGATCGCCTTGTAGCTCCGTATATTGCGCTCTGTTTTGGCGCTCCTCGGCCTGGAACCGTGCCATACGCTCCTGATACTGTTCCAAATTGCTCTGCAGGGTCTCGTCGTCCTCGTCGAGCTCCTCCAGGGTGGTCTGAAGGTCCGAGATGGCGCCCTGACGGAACTTGAACTGCTCCTTCTTGTATTTAAGGTCGTTGACGATATTCAAGAACTTGTTGGCCTCGATACGCTTCTGTTTGATCTGCGCCGAGAGATCGGCCATCTCGTCGTTCATGCCATTGCATGCTTCTCTTGACTCCTCGATGTTCGCCTGAAGCTCCATAGACCTCTTCTCCGCGCGATCGCCCTTTTCCTTATTGATCTTGTCCTGACCTTCATGGATCTTGAGGCGAGCAAGCTCCTCGCCTTGCTTCTTTCGGAGGACCTTGAGGTTGTCGATGGCTTTCGTATACCGCATGGCCTCGAAGATCTGGTCGAATTGCTTTTTCAAAGCGCTGGGCTCGCTCATGGGCCAAAGAGATTCGTCTTGGTGGCAGAAGATGACATAGTCCAGAATTGCCGTGGAGACGCCGAGCAGGGCGGGGACAGCCTCGTCCATTTGTGCCACGCGCGTGGAGAGGACGGAGCGTTCGCCATTGTTATTCGTGGCGAGAGAGCCTTCGAGAGTCTTGAGGGATCGGGTGGTTTTCTTGATGGTCAACTGGAGACTTCGTGTGACGACATGCTTAACACCGGTGGTGGAGGTGAACGCCAGCTTGACCTGCGCCAGGACCTCCTTCTCACCGACAAGCTGTAAAAGACATTGTCAGCATGCGAAACGTTGCAGTAGGCGATATTTTGCCCGCTCGGAGACAAGGCTTTGACGCACTTTGGGGTCGTGAACAAACGCACCACCCTTGCTGTTGGGAGGCTGCTCGCCGGTGGTGGCGTACTTGAGGCACTCAATGATGGTGGTCTTGCCGGAGCCATTGTATCCGACAATGAGAGTCAGCGGTGTGAAGAACTGCATAGTCTCACGGCCGCTGCCGGTCCCGAAGGACCGGATGCCCTGGACGGACAGCTTCTCGATCTTTGACATGGCTGACTACCAATGTCGTGTGGGCGAGAGATCCATACGTTAGTCGATGGCGATTCGACACGACTGAGACGTTGGCACAAACTCTAGTAGTGCGGCAACGAACGTACGCTGGATATGCTCATGTGGCAGGGCTGGCAGGGCTGGAGTGGGAAGGCTGACCGAAATGTCTCGGAATGGAGGCAACCTACACATTCGAAAGACCGGCGACAGACGCGGTTACACCGAGGGGGGACGCGTCAAAGTGGGTTGGGCAGGGGTAAGCGGGGAGCGTCGTCCCGTGACCTGTGACTGCCTAAGGTATCAAAGTCTCCAAATGTTCGAGGGGGGCATTTGGTGCAGTTCAGGGCAGCGCATCTTTGCCCGTTCGAGCTCCCGAGGCGCGCCAGGCATGTCAGGCACCACCGGATTTATCTGGAGGGCCCCGGAGTTAGAATCCAGGGTCTGGGCCTGCGTGGAACCTGGCAACCTGGAAACGCCGCTACGTTAGGGTCGAAGTACACCGTTGGATTCTGCCAGCGAATTCCAGCCATCACCTCCCTTCCCTACCTTTTCTTCCTCGCCCAGACTCCACGCCATCACAGACCTACGTACGAGACGAGTGGATGACGAGACCAATCCGGAGTTTGCTCCTGTGCTTTTCTTGCCAATCATTTCTCCCCATACTTTGACCGAGCTCGCAGTGCGTACCGGAAAGTCGTCGCGTCGATCACGAGCCAACAAGAGACACCACACCAGGTGGTACCTCAAGTCTGATGTCGCGCACGGCAGGAGGGGCAGAGAGCCTACGAGTGAACCGTGATCCATTGAAAAGGGTGCAGAATGGGAGGTATTTACCAGCAGACTAGTATTGAAGGCGCACCACGGACTCCTCCACGTACGTGTGGGTGGGTGTTATAAGAACAGCCACGACCGAATTGGATCGAGTACACGGCCGTGATACCGAGTTGGGAACCAAGGCCATAGCGTCATTTTCGTACGCCGCAAATGGTCCCCGAAGTCAGGGACACAAGAAAAGCCAACCGTTCCATCCAGGGAGAGCAAGACCTTGGGTAACAACGAGCACGTTGATATCTATTCAGGTTCAGGGTGTGTTTATACGTCACTATCACAGACACTTACTTATCTAACCTTTTTTTTTTTCATTCTTTCATTCCGTCTCATTTGGTTTCTTCATCCCATTCGTTGGGTGACAGACAGATTGGACTATCAGGTCCACTGTCCCCCCGATCCCCCCATCCCACTCTACAACCCACAGACGGGACGAAGGACTTTTTGCTCCGGAGGTGTGGCTGCGACCAACATGCCAGACCAGTTTCGCAGGGTCCTATCGAGAAGGGGACAAGATCGGCGTTCCCCACGGTCTCGTGGCATGCTATTCGCACAACCGCATCATTGGAGCTGGGGCCTGAAGGGTCTGTAAAGAGGGGTTTTCCTTGGATTATCAGGATTCCTAGGGGGGTAATAAGTTACCAGGCTTCCCAGGAGGTGCTACTTTAATCAGTGGTCTCCATTGCTACTCAGCTCCACTTGGGTTCAGTTGGGTTGTCTCTGAAGCCGGCACGCAAGAGAAAGAGGAGAAGGGAAGGGGGGGCATGGAAAGGACTGGCGTCGAAGCGTCCCGTGTCCAGCCCCAAGGAGGGAGGGCCAAGACGCAGATTGCCATGTTTGTGGTATTCCCATTTCCAATTTCCCATCTTTCTTCGCCTGTCTGTGGGTACACCCCCCCCCCCCCCCCCCCCC